>JALLAS010000715.1:0-11708 GCA_036939415.1 Detonula confervacea
GGTTGGCAGCATAAGGGATGTGAATGCATGGGAGGTATTATGATGCAATTGGAATTATCGATGAACCCTTGCGGTTGGATTTTGGCGTTTTTTTGCTTTTTCCCGTGTGACTGGATTTCACGCAAAAAAGTGATACGTGTGACTGGTCATGTGACTGGGACCTGTTATAGCCCTTAGTTGTGTAATTGTATCATGTGATGTGTGCTTGTGTGTTTTGTGCACATCGCCCCATTATGTTACATACATATGATACCAGGTATATCCTATGTAGGAGTTATTACTAACTGTGTAGATATTGAGTTTCGAGTTTTTTATACCTCATACCTGATAAGTTGGACTAAGAATTTCAATTCATTAGAATAGTTATGAATTTGGATCAGTGATGTTGAATACTCATCGCTCTCTTTGATTTGAACAATACCCTTCCCTGTTTATGATTCGTGTTGGAGTTGGTATATGGTAAGGTATCATTGATGGGGTTTTGACATGCAATTTTGTGAATGACAATGAAGTGTGTGCTTTGGTGTTGATATTTGTGTTGGTGGTAATGATGATGTTAGCGCCGGTACCAGTGTTGATGATGATGGGAATATTAACTTCGGCATTGGATTGGGCATAATAAAAGGCATTGGGTTGGGTGGTAGAATTGGGATGCGGGTTCCGGGGAAGTCGTGATGCCATGACGGTGTCAAAGTAGCCACAACGTCAAAGTTAGCAATTAGGCCTAGATTATGTCTCGAGACATTGTCTGCGAGACATGGCCGTGTCTTGTCCTTTTGGGCGCTCCCGAGACGTGTCTTTCTGAGATATTGCCCGCTAAGTTCCCAGGGCCTGGCTCAGGTAAAAGACCATACCAATGGATACACCTTTAACTCCAGTGGGCATACATTTGGTTGGAATAAGGGTCTAGATTGTCTCTTTGCTGGTCTTTCCCTTGGTCAGCGAGGAAGTGTGTTGCTAAGTATCAGACGTGAACTTTGCATCAGATGGAAGGTGAGTTATTTCTTCCTTGATTTATTGTGCGGGTGCCTATTGCATTGTACTAACTATTTTAACGTCGTCATATCTTGTTACAAAGGCTGACAAGGCTGCCACTCATTCGGAATCTGCTCAAGCATCTGCGCCTGCATCTACACCCCCACCTACAAAGCTCTCTCTTCTAGAGCAGGCGGTGCTACTACAAAACTTTCAAAGCATGTCAGTACAGCAGGAACATATGTCACTATTCCAGAAAGGCATGGCGGCACAGCAGGAAACCAATGCCGTTCAGACAGCTCTACTCGATAGTGTGGAGGGGACACAGAGTGAAATTCTGATTGAACAGAAGGTGCAACGCAAGGAACTGAGTGTGCAGCGGGAGGAACAGAATGTGCAGCGGGAGAAACAGACTGCAATGCAGGAGGAGTTAGATGGTGTGAAGGCCCAACTTTTCCTACACGGCCATGATAACGGAGCCGGCAAGATTTCACGCCAGACAATGTCTGCTTTCCCCAGTGTAAACCGCGTGCCTGCTTCTCCCGGCGCACCTGTGAAGTCTCCAAAGAAGCGTACTCATCTGAGTACTGATGCAACGGAAAGCGCTGCTGGTGTAGGTACATTTGGTTCAGCGGCAAAGCGCTTCCGCTCTGCAGTCCAAACTGCCTCAACATCTTTTATGCCTGATCTCTCGAAGTCGAAGCCATTCACAGTTGGATTGGGAGGGGGGCGCGGTTGGCCCCCTATATCCCCTTACAGGATGCATCGAAGCAGTGGAAAGAAGAATCCATGGTAGGAGAGCTATCATTTTACAGAGTAGCCGGGGAATGTTGAGTCATTTATTATTAGTATGTGTTGAGGGACTCATGTTAGGGGAAATAATTTAAGAACCGATCATGTCTCAAAACAGTTCCCCTACCTACCTAGCTGGCTCAAACCACCTTGCAAAATCACCTGCTCATCATAAAGCCCATCACCATGACATATCAAATCTCTGCTGTGGTACGTATTGTAGTGTTACACACACTACACAATTAGTGGCAAACACTCCTAATCTGTGTAGGTCCCATAACAAAGCTAATTGAGTCTTCCATTCTTTTAGAATGAATAGTTTGGCTAATAATTTCAATTTCAACTGTATTCTGTTTATGCAACTTTCATCTGAATCAGAATTGGGTCAATTCCTCATGCATGTTGGAAACTATATCCAATCCACTAAAAAGCACAACCTTGCTTTCTTGGCACACATCCCTCAAATCCCCAAAAACCAATATCCTCATCAGTGCATACTATGATCATACAATCCACAACTTCTCCTTCTACGTAATCTTGGCCTGACTAAAATCCATCTCCGGATGACTCCTCTTGAACTTCTCCAATATCTCATTCTTCTTCTCCTCCTCGCTCGTCGGCAACCCCAAAGCCTTTTGCCGCTGATCGTACATCATCTTCTCCACCGTCTGCCTCGTCTCCCCGTCCAAATCCCCCAATTGGGAATTCTCCGGCTGCACCTTGGTGATGTTGATTTTGGGATCGGAATCGCAGACACTATCCCACCATTCCATTTGATTCAGCTTTTGCAGGGTGAGGACCAGGCGATTGGAGTCTTCGACGGTCCAGAAGGAGTCGTCGACGATGATGGCGTGGACGAGGGCGTCGTTGATTATGAGAGCGTTGCCTTTTCCTTTGAGTCCGACTTTGAGTGATTTTTTGTTCATTGTGACGTTGAGGTCGCGTCCGCGCGTGTTGTCGGGGAGGGGAATCGTGACGGTCAATTCTTGGAGGGTTTGCGTCCAGACGTATTTTCCGGGGACGGTGCCGCCGTTGCCTACGGGAGGTGGAGTGTCTTCTTCTTCTTCTTTTTCGGGTTTGTCATTGTCATTGTTGTTGTTACCGGCATCAGCATCATCATTTGATTTTGTTGTTGGTACTTCCGCTTCTGTTGGCTTTGCCGCGGGTTTCTTATCATCACTTTTTGTTGCTGAATCGCCTTCTACCGCCGATGATTGCGAAATATCAAATCCCCCATCGGCATCCAGCTCGATCACATCCTCCTCAACCTTCTTACTCTCCTTCTCCGCCTTCTCTTTCTTCTTCCTCTCCACCTCCTCCCTCTTCCTCCTCTTGACCTCCTCCTTTCTCTTGACCTCCTGATCCTTCTTTCTTTTATCCCTCAAATAAAGATCCGTGTGCTTTTGCAAAACCTCGTGAACGGTGGAAACGGCGGCTTCGGTGCCCTTGTCGCCGGATCCGGGAGGGCCCGCGAAGAAGTCGGATTTTCGTCGCAGGAACGAGAAGACGGAGTCGAGCAATGGTTCGATGCCTTGGGTTTGGCTGGCTATTTGGAGGTAGAGGCCATCGAAGCGCTCGTCGTTCGTGAAGTCGGGCCGAGACATGGTTGAGGGATCGGGGGGCTCCTGGCTGCTGTATGTCGTGCGCTGCTGGCGGCTACAAGAAGTAGCAATGCTTGTGGTCGGCGGAAAAATTATGAAATAGGCGCCCGAATTTGGACCTCGCGGGTCTGGACCCCATGGGATCCAGCGAATAGTTTGGCGACTTCTTTATGATTCCGCTGTACATAATTTGGCGGGAGACCCAAGAATCGCCTCCCGGAAGACTCCACCACAGGCAGGCGAAGACAGATCTTGCTTGATCTCCATGGGATATTAGATATGGGATGCACCTAGTGGTTACCATTAGTATTTCATCATTGTGCTCACGATAAGTGAATGCCTTAGCTTAAGGTAGATGATACCTTTATCTACACATTATAATAAGAAGGCCACCAAGGCTGCCCCCCCCAATCCAGGTTTATTCCACTCCTCAAAGACTAAATAGACTAATAATGACCCCTTCGATCCGCATTTCGCTGCTCGTTGTCGGCTCACAATAACATTATTCAGCACCCAATCCGCCGCATCATTGCCACCACTGCCTGCCGTCAATAGGAAATCAATTTCATCACCGCAAAATATAACAACATGGAGTGCGATAACCCAGGAAGCGTAAAGTTGGTAAGTCAGACTACCTTTCCTTGCGTTCAGTCGGCGGCTGGGTCATGATACCCTCCGCGGGGGTGTGTCGAAATTCTGCGTTGGAGTCGCGTGATGTCTGACGGCTAACGAAGGCATTGGACTGCAGGCCGAATTGAAACGCGACAATGCTATTGCTGTTTTGCCTTCACTTTGTGAGGTCGTCCTAATGGAAAAAATATGACGAAGGGGCGGTTTTTGTGACAGTTTGAGGTTGGGATTGGCTGATGCAGTTCGGCCTTTTTTTTCGCGGCATTATTTTTGAGTCGCGTGATTATCCGAGAGCTGCGTGTGCCGGCCTGATGCTTGGCCCACCGCCCGGATACAGTGGGGAAGGAAGGCCATGAATCAAATTGGTCTGGGCTTTGCCTTGAATGGAAGCCTTATGCGATGATTGCTTTTGGGGGTGGGGGATACTAATCTTGACATTGCCGGTTGTATCCTGTTCTCTGCGGCTGCATTGAAATCCTGCATGCTTTTCAAAATATTTTCCTCACCACTTTCTTATTTAATTCCACATTTATTATTTTTGTTAATACAGATCAGCAAGGAGGGAGATGATTTCCCCGTAGATATCGAAGTTGCTAGAATGTCAGAGCTCGTCAAGGGTATGATTGAAGGTGAGATCTGAAATTTGGCTTATCCATGAACACTGAATATTTCACATAACGCTCATGTTTATTTTTTTCAATTAATTCTCACATTTATTCATCCTCTTTTATTCCACCATCACAGAGGATGTTGATGAAGAAGAAATAACCGAAATCCCCCTCCCCAATGTCAAGGCCGCCGTCCTCCGAAAGGTCATTGAATTCTGCCAACACCACCGATCCGAACCCATGGTCGAAATCGAAAAGCCCCTCAAATCCGCCCAAATGGCGGAGGTGGTTCAAAAGTGGTACGCCGAATTCGTCAACGTCGAGCAGGTTCTCCTTTTCGAGCTCATTTTGGCGGCCAACTACATGGACATTAAGCCGTTGCTGGATTTGACGTGTGCCACAGTGGCGAGCATGATTAAGGGGAAGACGCCGGAGGAGATTCGCAAGACGTTCAATATTGCCAATGATTTCAGTCCGGAGGAGGAGGCACAGGTTAGGGAGGAGAATAAGTGGTGCGAGGAGCCTTAAATTGGGTGACTTCTCGTGCCTTGTCAAGGGGGAGGGGGGATTCGAATGGATGAAATGGTAAACCCTCCGTCACCTGGCCCTCGCTGCAGTTTCCCATAGATTGGATACTTTCTCATCTGCATGGGAGGTGATATTTTGTGTGGTCAATCCAAGTTGATTGTTGAATACTGCAGAAATTAGAGGTATCCCATGCGATATCTCCCTGTAGAAATTAGGTATCCTAACTTTTCATAGAATTCATTGAACAGAAATGGGATTTTGTTCTGTTACCTTTGCGCTGCAATTTTTGCTCTAGTTTCGTTATGATTGCTTTTTAATCGAGAATAATGGCTAGGGAATAAATGTGCAGGTATGGACAGGCCAATGAACTGGTACAGCTTGGTTCTGTAATGAAATATTATTTGGTAAGGGGGTTTCCTCTATTTACTTCATATTGTGGGAGTGGCATCATCTTTATTTACTGTATGGCATTTTATCAACTCTCTGTTGTATGAGGAGGACTACAATGGCTACAAAAAGTTTGCTGCCATCAGTTCGTAAAAGCAAGTAAAATCGCGCTGTCGGCCCTAATCCTGTCGTCTCGAAGCATCAACTATGATAAAATTAAAACACTGCAGAAAAATGTGGCAATCACTTCAGAATCCACTGGAGCTATGAGCAAGAGTTGGTTTTGGCCGTTTCGATTCAGTATTGGACAACAGCACCGCGAACCCCTTTGGTTGTAATGATGCAAAAAGTATGCAGGGGTTCCTCACAAGGAACTCAAGATGATTGATAATTGTTGAGCATGTGAAAAGATATCCTTCCCATCTTTCCAGTAATCTGTTGATATGCTACAATCATTTAACATTCATCATACAATTATCGTTTCAGTGATATCATAACGCAAAGTCAGCGGTTTGACATTCGTGTCTGCACCCTCCCACAATAAACCTAGTTAGCAATTACTCCTCTATCCAACTCATGTCATAAACGGGCACCTTGGGGCTGATATTGCCTTCAATACCACGTTCCTGATTGGGCAACACTGCAAAACGCCCCTTGATACCAATTGCTTCACATGCCGCTTCCCAGTCGCGTAGCCAAATACCAACTGCCACGGGAGCGTAATACCTTGAAGTCGTGGACGAAAAGAAATCAAACCTGACCTTACCTATGTTCACAACAGTACCAACACATCTGGTCGGCTGGGCATTAAAGCTTGATGGTGACCATCTAGCCGCTTCGTAGCATTTCTGAAACCGCGAAAAGGGATATTTTGTTGTGTCGAAGGGCAAACGAAGGTCGACATCGTCAAAGAAGAGCTCATCAATTGACTTGCGCGTACGGCTCATCATGTTAAGCGAAAGGCGAAGTGTCACCGGGAGGAAAATACTCTTATACCCGATGGCACACACACAAATTATATGATCTCGTTCGTTGTCATAGACGCCCTTTTCCATCAGTGCAGTTGTGATCGAGTCATGATCCGCTCCAGGTCCAATCCAACAAGTGCCTAGGCCCATTCTGGTGGCATGCAGTATAACCCCTTGGAGACTACGCCCCACGTCAATCACAGATGCACGATCATATTCGGCAGGTCCAATGGCCACGAAGAATTCTTGAGCATTCACCACTGGCCAAACTTTCAGCGGCTTATCAATGTATTCAAATCGGATGGGTGCTGTTCCAAGTGTTTGCTTCGATTCAATTCTAGCAATCTTTGTTATCTCCTCTCTATCCTCATCACGTAATTTGCGCGGCTGGAAGGAACGGCAAGAACGGCGCAATTGCATAATGGAACAATTATCTTCACTCTTAATACGACGTTTTGGGAAAGGCTCGGGAGGACGAATGTTGTACTTGACAGTTAGGATGTCAAATACCCCAATGGTCAACAGCGACTTTCCAATCGCTGTCAGCATGGAAGCTATTCCCGAAAAGTATGGAGCAAATGCATACGACAGCATCAGCAGAAGTTGGCCAAAGGCGAGCGGTGGTATGTATTGAAGCCATCCAGTATGTTGGAGGCGAAGCTTGAGATGCCAAAGGGGATTTCGCTCGAAGGAGTATTGGATATCAACTTGGCACATAATAATAGTTGTTATGTTCTTGGTGTTTTTTATGGATTTTCAACTCCAATCATAAGCCTTTCATCCCTTCCACTGCACTGTAGAGGTGACCAATGGCTATCTGACGCCAATTTGGACACACTTGCCTATGCTGCTGAGCTCTGCCGAGCCCTACCTATGCTAATGCTAATGATGGCGCATTGGGAATTTGGCGATTGATGCGGATGAGAACCGCGGTTATCGAAGAATTTTCCGACTCGAATATTTGCTTTGCATCACCGAAAGATACGAACCGATGGGCGATACATTAAATCATGCTGCTTGCTACAGATTGGGCGGCGAGGCACACAGGCACAATCGATGCCTATTGCCCTACTGCCTCCTATTGCCGTCTTCTATCGCTTCGTTGCGAGCTAAGTAGGAGGATGAAGTCAATGACAGGTCCCATTGTGATATCGGTCGACCTTTTTGTTGTTATTCTCTTTTCATGTCAGGCAGGGCGACGGACAGACACTGTGACAACTGTTTTGGCGCCAACATCAAGAGCTGCCTCCAACAGCTCCACCTGTAACTGGTATGGTTGAACGTAGGAATTGGTTGTTTCACAAAAAAGTTAAGGTGATGAAGTTGATCTTTGCTTGTGCGTCACTTCGAAATTTCCTCTTGCTTTTGAGCAGCGCAAACTCCCGCAAACAACGAAGCACATCTGCTTGTGTGCAGTGCAATAGCAATACGATACGATAGCAATTCTTTGGCACCAACGCAACGTAATCTCCTCCACTCGCCTTCATTCCTCTACACGAAAGGATCCATCCTCCTCTACCTTCAGTCGGTGTCACGATAGTCTTGGGTTCATCCTTGTTACATGCCCGCAACTCCCTTCTCTTCACATTTCTCCCATTTACTGTTCCATCGCTCTGCTTCAGCTGCTTCTACCCGCGCCTTCCTTTCTTCACCTCGATCAATAGTATCAAGCTCCCTCCTCCATCCCGGTGATCACAACGACTCAAATCGCAGCAGTAACTTCAATAGTGCTGCCTTCAAACGACTCAACAACTTTAGCACTACCAAAAGACTATTTTCAAACATGTCATCTGTTCAATCCATGGCACGCGGCCATGATGGTCGCATTGAAGAGGCGTTTGCCCAAGCGAAGGAAAAGGGGGAAGCGGCTTTCATCACTTTCGTGACTGCTGGATTTCCTGTCAAGGAAGGTGAGCTATGAGACAGTACATCTTCAGGCTGCTTCAGAACAGAGGGAAATGGTTGAACCCTCCTGCTTTCGTAAACATGCCGATTCAGGTGGGCTGGGAATGATCAATTTTGGAGAGGACATTGTGGGGGGCGTGGATTTGAAGGAGGTGGTGTTTGATGATTGAAGTAACAGATGTTCATCCTGTCTGTGTACACAAATATTGTCGGATTTGGGGATGAACCTTTTCATGCTTGGGACGTGTAGACTTGAGTTGAGCAGTTAGTCAGTGGGGCTTGGGAAATGTGTTTGTACTCCTGACTTGATCATATTTGGGCAGTATGGAATTACGCTTGAAAAGAAGAGCTCATAGACGTGCCTCTTTTGTTTGTTTGGAATGGGATGCACTTCTGTCATGATCACGGGGTAATGAAGTCGTGGGATGTGTGTCTTCAGAGATTGGATTCAAGTGTATTAGCTTGCTCCACCTATCTTACCTCCAACATTTCTTGATCTGTTCTTTTCTGTGTCAGACACCCCTGCCATTCTCCTTGGCATGCAAGAGGGCGGAGCTGCCATCATTGAACTTGGTATTCCATACACCGATCCCCAAGCTGATGGTACAACCATCCAGCAGACAAATCAGGTTGCTATCAAGGGAGGAACATCCAATATCACCCAATGCCTTGAAATGGTCAAGGCTGCCAGGTCCCAGGGACTTACTGTACCCGTAATCCTCATGGGATACTACAACCCTTTCTTCCAATTTGGCATTGAGGCCATGTGCGAAAAGGCCAAGGAGTATGGAGCCGATGGTTTCATTGTGGTGGATTTGCCTCCGGAAGAGGGAGCTGTTTTGGCGAAATCTTGTAACAAGTACGGATTGTCAAACATTCCCCTCATTGCCCCCACTACCACTGATCAGCGTATTGGACACTTGGCCAAGACTGCCAGTACCTTCATTTACTGCGTTTCCACCACCGGTGTGACTGGAACCAAGGCTGAGTTGCCCTCTGACCTCAATGAATTTATCGCCCGTGTGCGATCCCAAACTGATCTGCCCTTGGCTGTGGGATTCGGAATCTCGAACCCCCAGATGGTCCAGGAGGTGGCCAATATTGGTGATGGTGTCGTGGTAGGAAGTGCCATTCTCAAGGCTGTGCAAAAGGCGGGTGATTCAACTGCTGAACGTGTGGCTGCTGTCAAAACGATTGTCCAGGATTTGAGCGCAGGATGCAAGCAGGGTGCATCAGCTTCCAACCAGGCCAAAATCCTCGGGCGCAAGCCAGAGGATTCGGTGGCGGATGAGATTGCCGCGCTCAACATCAACAAACGGTTTGGCAAATTCGGAGGACAATTTATCCCTGAAACTCTTTCCGAGGCATTCCGTGAGATCGAGGTGGAATATGAGAAGGCCAAGGCTGATCCCTCTTTCTGGGAGGAGCTGAAGGTATACCGTAAGGACTTTGTTGGTGGACCCACTCCCTTGCACAAGGCAGACCGTTTGACGGAAATGTGTGGAGGTGCCAACATCTGGCTGAAGAGGGAGGACCTTGCGCATACCGGAGCACACAAGATTAACAATGCCATTGGACAGGCGCTCTTGGCAAAGAGGATTGGTAAGCCACGTATTATTGCAGAGACTGGTGCTGGTCAGCATGGTGTCGCCACTGCGACAATTTGCGCCAAGCTTGGTTTGGACTGTACTGTGTACATGGGAGCTGTTGATTGTGAGCGTCAAAAGCTCAATGTGTTCCGAATGAACACTCTTGGAGCTAAGGTGGTCCCTGTGAAGGAAGGTCAGGCCACATTGAAGGATGCCATCAATGAAGCTATGCGTGACTGGGTTACGAACGTACGCGACACCCACTACCTAATCGGATCTGCTGTTGGCCCTCATCCCTTCCCCACCATTGTGCGTGACTTCCAAAGCGTCATGGGTGAGGAAATGAAGTGGCAGATGCAAGAGAAGGCTGGAAAGCTTCCTGATGTTGTGATTGCCTGTGTGGGAGGTGGATCCAATGCTATTGGAGCATTCTACCCCTTCGTTGAGGACAAGACCGTTGAACTCCATGGAGTTGAAGCTGCTGGGCACGGAATTGACAAGGATGAGATGCATTGTGCTACCCTCACCAAGGGAACACCAGGTGTATTGCAGGGTGCATTGACCTACCTTATTCAAGAGAAATCTGGTCAAACCCTAAATACCCATTCTATTAGTGCAGGATTGGACTACCCTGGAGTTGGACCTGAACATGCCTACCTCAAGGATTGTGGACGTGCCAAATACAGCGCCGTGACGGACACTGAGGCAATGGAGGGTTTTAAGATGATGTGCGAGTATGAGGGTATCATCCCTGCTTTGGAGACCAGTCATGCGATTTACCACGCCATTCAATTGGCGAAGACGTTGGGCAAGGACAAGGATATTGTTATTAATATGAGTGGAAGGGGAGATAAGGATATGCCACAGGTGGCTAGGATCTTGGGTGTTGAGGTTTAGAGAACGAGGATGACTAGATAGGAACAAAGGGAATGTAGTTTGGAGCAAAGGGTAATGTTGCTGATATGGGTGGTAAGGCAAACACACGGAGTGCAGCTATTAATATTTCTAGTCACTGGTATATTGTACAATCGCACACTCTTTCCTTTATATGCCTTTCACCTGAGTGTTCACCTAACTGGTTGACGGTTGAGAAAATTCAGTGAGGTGAGAACACGAGTTGTTGTGAACAATTATGCATACACATCATACTGCGGTAAGTAAGTGTACACCTGCAAATGGATGAAAAACAACTGTGAAGGTGAATTGGTATTATCGTATCATATCATGTGAAGCAGTATTGCTACATACTTTTATGAGATAGACCGCACTACTTCCAATGAAACAAGTTGCCAAGACAAAGACCAGATGAGCACATACATCATGACACCCTATCAAAGCTTTTTAAGTCGATAATTGGCAACGTATCATAGAGTCACTCATAGCTCTGCAAGAATTGCCACCTCAGCACCTTTATCATGAGCACACCCTATTCTCGAGTCTTTCTCTTTGCGTAGTAACCAAAACCATCCACCATATCACTCGTTGGCTTCCCAAGACCAACAACTATGTTTCTTGCGGGAGAGCTATAACCGCCATCATAATCCCGCTGATGGCTGCGATTGCATGATGAGCATATGGGAGTTATGTGTGGTTCTTGCCGCTTCCCTTTGACTAGCGCGCTGCCGCGTCAACAGACAGATGGCTGCCTTGTGTTCCAAAGTACCTACTAGAGGAAGTATGTTAGATCGGAGGCAAAGGCGGCCGTATCACGTACCTGGGAGACTG
>JALLAS010000716.1:0-11704 GCA_036939415.1 Detonula confervacea
TACAGAGAAAGCAGCGAAACATACTGGCCCACGAATAGCCAGAGCTTGGAATCCCAGATAGTCGTGCGTCGGATCATTGTTAGTTTCCTTCCTGGATACGGGGCGCACCTTGCGCAGTAGCTTGGTGGCAACAACAGGGTCGCGAGCAATGTGCAGCAAGCCTTTGCGCGCTGACAAGTATTTCAAGAGATTCTTCTCAGAGGAGGAGTTAGTTGTCATGATTCATGATATCCTAAAGGGGACTTAGTATGATCTTCCATCCTACTCTGATGCTGCTGCCGCAATTCTGAGTTCTCATTTTCATTCTGGTTTGTAACGCCGCTCCAGTGTTGTAGCCAGAAGAGGAGTGGCCAGACGAGGAAAGAGCATCTTGACTTGGCGTCAGATGTGCTCACCCAGACTCACCCTGTACAATGGACGCGAACTCAATCACATAAAACCAAACCAACTCTATACGCATCACAAACACTACCATAATCAAACACTCCCTACAAAATGGCTACCAAAAAATCGCATGACCATCATCGTCATCACCATGCTCTTTTCATTCATGACATCGACTTGCTGCACAAGCTCATTCTTCTATGGCTTGGGGTTATCATAGCCGGACTCGCCCTGAACACTGGATTCGAGTTCTTTCAGGCACACAACCTATTTCCTTCCTTTTCCTCGAGCTTCGCTCCTACTAGGTTGGGTAGTTCGGATGATACCTGGACTCACCTCGAGTCTCATGGAGATGTAGAGTTATTGTACCACACGATCGTCCCTACGTCTGGATTGCATGCCCATCGAGCTGTGGTAGTAGCTGACATTCCCATAGAAGCATTGCTTCACGTATTTCGTGACACACCCAACAATGTAAGTTTTCCCAGTACAAGAGATTCATGATAACATCAGTAGAAAAGGAGACAAGGTCTCATTTAGTTTTCGGTATGTACCTGAATGTACTGTTGCATTATTGTCCTGACACAGGTAAACTGGGCGAAAGATCTGAAAGAGGCAGAGGAGTACCACAAATCAGGAGCTCATCATGATATTGCGAACATTCAGACCCAGACCTCCACCATGAGGCAGAGATACAGCATCCCTGTCCCAGGATTTGCTGATAGGGAGTTCCTCATGACTAAGGTATGAACTTGGAGAATCACTAATTTTGCTTGTACTTGACAGGATAAGTTGCACTTCTGGTTAACACTCAAATCTATATAATAATCGATTTGTATCTTACAGAAAATGACTGCAGTTGAAAATAGTGACGGCACACACTCCACCGTAACCTACGACTTCAACTCCTTCACTGAAGCTGAAAGCAACACCACAGGAATTCCACTTTGCACTGGCTGCGTCCGAGCCACAAATCTAGGATCGAAATGGACTTTTACTTCCCTGGACAATGGCGAGAAGACCAAGATCGAGGTAGATGTGGCCGTGGACCCGCATATGCCAAAGCTATCAAACTTCTTTGTTAATCTGTTTCAAAAGCGTTGGCCGCAGGTGAGCTTGCATGGATTGATGAAGGAGGCACGAAGTCATTTGGGTAGGGATGGAGATGTTCAAGTGACCAATACGTTCTTTAGGTTATTCCCATTGTTGGCTTGAATGTGTGCCAGCTAGATTCTACGATGAGTTGCATCTGCTTGTAGGAAAGAACAGAGCAAGTGACACAAAAACCAAACAATCAAATGAAGATGAAAGAATTGTCAGCGATATCGGATATTAGGATAACTATTAACAGTAAGTGATAAGATACAAATCATTTTTGCCATGTCTGTTCCTTGATATGATTGGCATAATATATTGGCATCGTGGTGACCAGGCAGTAATAGTACATGTACCTAATGTGCCAGCTCAACTCATCCACCACCATAACATTCCAATCTCCTTTAAAGGAGTCACATACATCGATCTGACCTACTTGTCGTGGCAGAAAAAAGATCATATCTCAACTCTTGCCAAGCACTTTATCTCTCCTGACAACTCTGACAGAGACTGCACAATGGCCACCCATTTTCATCTCAATTTATAAAACCATTGTCTTTTCACCCTTTATCATGATATACAATTATGAGGAACATTTGTTTCTGTCACTAAGCCTCCTCTTCCCAAAATGTAAGTATGCATTAAACCATCATTTCCTTTCTTGGCACCAAATAATGAATCTTAGCCAGCCAACTCTGCCTCGTGCTCCCGCCGCTCCCCCTTTCCATCCTTAGTCTTCCCCCTACCGCTGCGCTTATCATCTTCCTCTCCACCATCATTCTCCCCATCACCATCCCGTGTTTCCTTGGTGCTTTGCCTTTCCCTCTCAGAACTGGCATCCTCCTTGATCAACTCAAAGTCTGGCGGCACCTCCTGCATCTGCACGGAGGGCGCTCCTTTCAAGCTCATTAATTGCGTCAACAAATCCACGCGTACCGATTCCAAGCTAGCTTTGGTATTCATATTCTCCCTCTGTTCCGGAGTCAAGTGCAATTTGAAGTCGGGTGCGTAATATTCAAAGTAATCATTGTACGGAATTTCATTGGGCAGTGTCTGATCGAGCAACACGGACGTTTCGTAGGCCCAGCATCTTGCCACATTGCGGATTGTGTACCCCCCTCCCCCCAGCACCAACGTCGGCACATTAAACGTCTTGGTATATCTCACGCATTCCGCATGGCCCTTCAGGCTCAAGTTGAAACATCCCAACCGATCCCCCGTCAGCGAATCGGCCCCGCATTGCAACACGATCGCCCCCGGTTGAAACACCTCCATGATCTTATCCATGACCGGCTTGAATATCCTTTCGTACGCATCGTCGGTCATACCGCTCGTTAACGGCGCATTCACCGAAAACCCCGTTCCCTCCTTGGCGCCCGTGTCCTTGATGTGTCCCGTGCCCGGGAAGAAATCTCCGTATTTGTGCAAAGAAAAGGTCATGACGCGATCGGTGCAGTAGAATGCTTCCTCGACTCCGTCCCCGTGATGCACGTCGATGTCGATATACAGCACGCGGGCGTGGACCTTCAGGAGTTCCAATATGGCAAGGACGATATCGTTAATGTAGCAAAATCCCGACGCCTCCGATTTTTTGGCATGATGCAATCCCCCGCTCCAATTAATGGCCACGTCGCAATCTCCCCTATTCAATTTCACGGCTCCGTCCAAGGATGCGCCGGTGTACAATTGCGTGAATTCGCACAAGCCGTCGAAGACGGGACAATCGGTGTATTCCCCCACGTTAAACTTTTGCATTTGGGTGGAATATCCTCGTAAATTATCGGGCGTGACTTTTGACAGAAAATTGATGTAATCCTCGCTGTGGAAGGCGCTCATTTCGTCTGGCGATGCCGGGTGGGAGCGGTAGCATTCCATTTGACGATAGAGGCCGTAGCTGAGAATTAAGTGGTGGGCCATCTTTATCCGATGGGGTTTCATGGGATGGCTGGGGCCGTAGTAGAAGTGACCGACATCGGGTTGGTAGAAGTACGATACTCTTTGTTTGGTTGCCGTGGTTGCGCCCGTCATTTTTATTTGTAGGGATGTATTCTTAAATATTGCTTTTGATTGGGCACGTGTGAAATAATATTAGAGTATGACGCTTTGATCATTAACCAATGAATAACTGCACAACTTGTGAGACAAAATCGACGACGAGTGCTAGGGAAGACACGCCAACCTCTGCAATAAACCGGGATATGCGCGAGCGTTTACTAGATCAAAGTCTGGGTGGAAATGGTGCGCTTCTCTTTGGTTGACATGCACGGAAAGGAGCAATGATGAGATATCACGATGGCATTAAGAAGCAAGAGTGCGCTGTCTTTTAATATGGAGCTGCTTGCTACGAGGAGTAGCTACTACGATACTAATAGAAACACGGCGCGGAAATGACAATGTTGGGAAAGGTAGGTGGGCACTCATCCGGGCGTCTAATTCGCCCCTGAGCAGCCCTTTGCCCGCTTACCCGCCCTTTCAAATATTACCGTCTGCCCGTCCCCAAAAACAGAAACAAGATCCTCCTTGGGCGAGGTTATCCAAGGGTTACTTAAAGTGATCATTGATTTTCGCGAGTCTATGTAATACGGCACCAACTTCACCACGACAGCAATTCACGTGTCGGATACGACTAGCATCCACGCACAATCCACAAAACAGAAATTGCACAAGTGTACTTCAAATTATTATGGACACACAATTATATTTTTCGGGGATGATATATATAGTGCATTCTCTCACCCGTTCAGACACGTCAATACCCTCAAACACATCTGTTCCCCGATCAGTTACCCGTCTTTGAACGTCCACCACGTCAATCCTTTCTCTTTCACAGCTGGTACTCCTGGTAAGAGAAGCCTGCCCAGCTGGAAATGAATTACGTGTCAAGACGTGTATCCCATATTTTCTCACTTGTCACTTATGATCGCCATCCATCCTCAACTCACGAAACAGAAAGTTAAGAAATAAAACAGAAAATGTACACGTGTACCACCACGGTACAACAGAATTATTAGGGATGGGTCGTAAATTATTGGGGACAGATTGAATTCCATACTAATTTCCTACTAGATAGATGCATTCTTCCATCCAAGCAGCAGCAAGCAAGGTCTTCTTTCAACTCACAACTAATATAAGAAACAACAATAGTACCTGTCATATCCTTCAGAATTCGTACCACGTCAGAACTTTCTCTTAGAGCAGCTGGCGTGGTGAAGTTGGATCTGACAAAGAATTGCTCGTGGACAAATAGCCAGCTGTGTATTTGTTTGCGACCTTATGTAATTTAGAGACGTGGATGGGGAATGGAATACCGGATTGGGACAGCTGGCGAGGCACCTTTTGGCGATATTTTGTGGCGATAGATAGCAGCCGGCGAGATTTAGTGATGTTGGAATATTTAATTCTGATATATTTCTATTCTTTGATTTTATGACTATATGTTATTATTCCACATGTGCATCATTCATAATATTCAATTGTATTTATTATACTCCTACCAAAGAACAATCAGCTGTTTTATTCAGTCTATTCTAGATCAAAATACGAGGTGACGTATGCAAACGAGAACAGCTGGCCAACTATGCGATCCTCATGGCACCTGCTTTGTCAAGTTCTCCGTTTTTGCCACCTGGTTTTGTTGCCGTCAAAGTCAACAAGAAAACCATTGAGCATATCTATGTATGTCGGCGTTGTTGCTGTTGGGTTCGGCTTTGTGTCGTCCCGTACGGTTGTTGTGATGGCCACGTGGTAGAAAGTTCACCGAATGTCAGCTTGTCCTTTCATCCATGAAGAAGGAGGTAAGGTACAAGCCACAACGACTAGGAGTACAACTAACTAAATATCCGACTCTCTCCAAGTTGCATAGAACCATCTGTATTGCCGGTGACGGCTGCAGGATCCACTCCCATAAATCACCTACACGTCAGTTCAAAAGTGGAGAAGCAGATGCGTAAAATGAGACAGACGAAACGCAGTTTTCAGCACCGTCATCACTTTCCCAATGGCATGCAAGAGGTGCATTCATAGCAAGAGCAATAGCAAAGTCAAGTTGTCTTTGGTCGGATCCTGTTCTCTCCATTATTGATTATTGTTGTCATCGATCTTTCAAGTTCAGCTTCAGTGTCCAGCGTTGATTCTCGAGCATCATCACTTCACTTCGTGTTCACATCTCGCGTCCAAACTAACTCAATTCAGTATTAGCACAAAAGCATATCAATATGGCATCAAATCAACAGCCTCAAGAGCGTGGTCTTGAAGCTCATCAGCTCGAGGCAGCGGCAGCCTATGTCAAGCAATTCTTTACTGATCAGCAGTCGCCGCAGCCGGTGCATGCACAGCATCAAGCAGCGCCTGCTCTACAGCCGCAGCATGCGCCAGCAGTTGCGGCTTCACCGTTGCCACCTCCTCTGCATCTTCAGCAGCACATGCTGAATCAATTCCTCGTGCCTGGTCAAGCTCCAGTAGCTGGAGTTGGCGGGCCATTGCATCATCAGCCGCCAGCCCAAGCCCAGTCTGCACCGACGCCGGCACCCGGAATGGCTCACATTGCACCTCACGCCTCTCTGGGGCTTTTGCTGGGAGATTACTTGAGCAAGGCCTCGCAAGGGCCCGGAGGGGTACAGGGTTTGCCTCCAAATCTTTTGGCTAATCTTCAAGCTGCGGCGCAGCAGCCAACTGCACCAGCACCGGTCGCAGTGGCAGTAGCCCCACCAACTCTTCAACAGCAGCAAGGACCGCTTTCCCAGTCTCCGTATGCTCAGCCTCAAGGAGGTCTCACGCCCAGCGCGGCTCAGCAACAATTGTTGGCATCGGCCCAGCTATTGTCTAGTGTGAATCCAGGCTTGGCTGCGGCTGCCATGGCCCAAGCCTTGACCATGGTCAATAGCTTGTCGAACACCGCCGGCGTGCACCATCCGTCGGCTCATGCGGCACCGCCTGCCGCGGCACCTCAGCCCGCCGCCCATTCCTACCCTAATCAAACGCTGCTTGCAGGTAGACATCCGGGCCAGCATCCTAGTCTCGGAGGTCAGCACCCGAGCATGCCGGGCCAGCAGTCACCTCCATTGAGCATTGCCCAGCAGCATCATCCTCAACAGCCTCCGCATATTCCACATGCTGGTCCCGTGGCGGCTTTTCAGGCACCATCCCAACCTCCGATCTCGGCAGGTGCGGCTGCAGCTCAGGCGGTTCAATATCGTCAGCATCAGTCCAGACAGGTAAGTTTACATGAATGAGTTTTGATCAGATTGATCTTATGTTGGCATTTTCGTCTTCATTTTGTGTCATGTCTTGTCTGTTGCTACTTGTAGTACTTGTTGTCCCATGCATTGCCTGTTTCAGCTTTGATTCCATGATTGTTTGAACATTGATTTCTTGCAATGCCTTGCTGGAAGTGTGTTTAGTTGGAATTTGTGGGCCCAATGTGACTGACCTATCTTCATTTCGCCATGTAATGTCTATCAAAATCAACAGAGACCATCATCTGTAGGAGCACCTTCCATCCATGCAATGGCTTCTCCTACCATGACCATGACGGCCCAGCATCAACAAGCACCACGGCCTAGCAGTGCCATGGCAAGTGCACCAACGCAGCAGCCCGTTGCACCTGTTGTGAAGTCTGCAATGCTTCATCAAATATCTGCTGCCAGTTCCTTGAACACCTTGAATTCTGGCATCAACCATGGAGTCAAACCTGGTGTCAACCAGAAGAGACCGTCACTATCATTGGCGACCCAAGCTGTGAAGGTGAAACGGATCCCAAGCCCTCCTAAGAAGCGATCCCCGATAGTGCAGGTTCATAGTAGTTCCTCTTCTTCTTTGCCAGCAGTTCCCTCCAACCTCTCCAACGGGGTGGCAGCCAGCTCCACTGTTGGACTGCCCAAGATGAACCCTATTGCATCGGGCATCCATCATCATCGTGGAAGCCATCACCATGGCGCCGCTGTTGCCATGGCTGCATCGGCAGTGACTTCTAGTGGGATCGTCCCGCCTGTAACGCCATCGGTGCCACCTCCAGGTGTGGCAGTGGTACCTCATGTGCCGATTACTGTGATGCAGAGATGGAATCTGGACCAGCTTGGTAAGAGCAAGAACATATGATGTGTCCACTGACTTGCATGTGCCAATGATTACACTATGCTTATTTCTCTTTGAACTGCAAACTATTGTATAGATAAACATGCCCAACAACTACGTGATGCAAAGCAGGCAGTCCCCCAGTCAGTTGCCCTCTTAATCGCTGACACTCGCCGCAAGGAGGAAAAGCGCCATGCAAAGCGATTGGCTAACCGCAAGTCCGCATGCACATCTCGTGCACGCAAGAAGGCGCTGATCGAGGAAATGACCAAGGCCAATGCCTTGCTCAGACGCCAGGCGCTAATTCTGAGCTACCTGCCTGATCCTGTCATTGCCATTAGCACTGATGGAGTTATTACGTTTTGCAGCATGCAGGTTGAGCGCGTGTTGAGGCATGATGTAACGGGTTTAGTGGGAGCAAACATTGAAGACATTATCGTGCCAAGTTCACGGGAGAACATTCGTCACCTTATCCGAGACTTAGTCATCGCTGAACAACGAGCGCTATCTTCGTCTGTGGAGGACGGAGAGAACAACGAAGAAGGTGGGAGCCATCAGAATGTGGGTGGAAGTGAGGGCAGTCTCAGAGAGAACAATGGTGCTGTCCCACATGAGGTGTCAGATCAGTCAGAGCAATCCGTCCCACCACTGTTGGAAGTCAAGGTCAAGGCTGGCCAGACCTCAACAGAGGTGGCTGCTGGCGAGGATGTCTCTGATTCTTCTGGTGATCGTTTGCCAGGTAGCAAGAATGGACACGGCTCCACAGAGCTGTCAAGCCTAACTCGTGAAAAGAATTCTTCGTTTGGGAACACAGATAGCAATGGCAGCGAGGGGGATCAGGCCCAGCCTGGTGGACCTCCCACGAAGAAAGTTAAGATCTGTGATACAAATAAACCAGTTGGGAAGAAATCCCCATTGACCACCACCACTGAGGATGATTCAACATCATCTGAAAACAAGGCTAATGCAAAATTGGCCAAAAATGTTGAAATGTGCAAGCTTAACATTGACAAAAATGAGGCCTCAGAGCAGGTTAGATTCCTGCACAAAGATGATGTCATGGGCGCAAGTGTGACAGCGAACAATGCTGATGCCAAGTTGAGTTCATTGATGCACCATCCCAGCATGAAGGAAAAGGCAGCAGGTAGTAATTCATCTTCGGATGCCGATCAGCCACCAGCAGGAGAAGAGCAAGTTGCGTCCATCCGACGAAAGCATGTGATGGGTTCAAAATTGCCTAATGGCAAACAAGAGGTGCATTCGTCATCAAGCTCCTCTGCAAACAAGAAGAAACGCAGTGGCGACTCATCAGAGGATTCTGGTTACCGAGAATCGAATGAGAGTCCTGAGGATGAGGATACGGGATCTCGCTCGATGGAGGACAGCTCAATGAGTGGAGGCAGTTCTGATAGGTCTTCTTCCAAGAAGAAACGTGAGTACATGCCATGCTCGGTGTGCAACTGTCAAGCACTTTCGTGCTCATCTCACATGCTTCTCTAACTCTATATCAATATTTGATGCTACTCTTTATCTTACAGGAAGAAGAACTCGTCCACTCGCGCCAGCCTGTAATGTACGCCTCATCCGCCATGATCTCAGCACCATCTGGTGCGAACTCACCTCCAGCATCCGAACACGTCCACCAAATGATGTGGACAATGAGTTTGATATTCAATTTCCATCTTACTTGAAGCAACATCAGAATAACCAAAAGAATGGCTCGGGATGTAATGAAAGTGCTGACGCATCAACTGAGTCAATCCAGGAGGAGAAAGAACTGCTGCTTTGTTTCAGGCCCATTCGAGAGGGTGAGACTGTAGGCGAAGATCTAAGGTTCTGTCCCAGTGCTAGTGGGGATGGAGAGAACAAGGCAGAAGCAGGGGGTGACGGGGGTGGCAGCCCAACTGCTGCCACCTCATCGGAGGATGGTCCCAAGGTTTCCTCTGGGAACAGCAGCTCTAGCAAAACAAGCAAGTACAGTGACAATGACAAGATGAGGACGAATTCCACATCTAATGCAGAATCTAACTCGAGTAGTGCTGACACACCAACCCTTGGAGACACGCAGCCTGTCACTGCAGCCCCAGTGGCAGTAGCTACAATGATGGCATCCAGCCCAACAGCAACCAAGAAGAAAAATAAGAATAGACCACCCAAAAAACGTAGATTCGAGGAAGAACTAAGCGAACAAGACACTCAAGTTGATGAGAAGAGTGCTGTGGAGTCTATGATGGAGCTTGCGAAGAACCCCTCTTCGCTCTAATATATTGTCTTATGTACTTTTAGTAAACAGAGCAAGTCACTAATGGGGCTGCACCAAATGAAGAATCCTACTTGAGCAATGCTGACACACCCACCCTGCGAGACACTTGCAGCTACAAGAATTGTATCTAGCCCAACAGCAACAAGGAAGAAGAATATATCACCCAACCGAAAAGCGCAGATTGGAAGAAAATTAGTTAGAGAAGTGCTGTGGAGTCTGATGGATTCCACGAAGAACCTCTTTTTGCGCAAATATACGGCTATATTCTTCCACTGCCAAATGGCACACCCACACGATTATGCATTGCGTAATGTCTTATTAGTAGGCATCCATAAAAATATAAATGCTACTCTCACTTTAAATTAAATTAGTACAAGGTAGATTGAATTATTGCCCAGTTTTCACTTTGTTCCTGGATGATGCCTGCAACACTGTACTGGAACAATTTAGGATGGTTAACACAGTTTTAGAAGCTGGCCAACAAAACGTACGCCATCAAGAGTTCGCGATTTTACCCTCACTTTGAGGCCTTGCTGTGAAAGTACACATTAATTGAAAGGAGCCATGCGCCTAGATGATTCACATAAATTGGAAACAGATCCTAATCTATTTTTCGAAGTACTCTCATCCTACAAAGAAAGAGGAAGGATTTATCTTGCTAAGTAGGTACATCTAATTGTATTGCGAGTGATGTTTCATGCTCCTAATGGAAATCAAATTAATACAGCCACCAATCCTGCAGTTATAGCCGGCATTTCAATTAATATTTTCTATGCTCGCTAAAGCAATTGGGAACCAGGCAGTATCAACCTTCTAGGCATCAGCCCACACCTGGTATATCAAACAGACTGCAATCACTTTGTAGTTTCAGCCAAATATACCCCAACGTTGCTTTACGCTTGTACGAAGCGAATGCAGGTGAAATGGTTTTGCTCCATCTTTCATGTTGCATGGTACTATAATGTCCGTATCTTTTGGAAGTTGTGCGCTGCTATCCTCTTTGCTCTTGACAAAGCTAACAAAATCTTCCCTTGTATCTGCACACTGTGCTGTCGAGGCCATTTCCCGTCCAATTGTAGAATGCAGACCGCTGCCAAAATCGTGACCTGGCAGTACAACACAACTACCTGGGAGAGTGAAAAGTTTGTGAAACACAGAGTCACAAAGCGACCAAGCTGATCCAGTTACAAGTACAGGTCCGTATCCATCTACAAGCAAAGTATCTCCTGTAAGAACCGCCTTACCATCATCCAAGAGAAAGCACATGCAGCCAGCTGTATGACCCGGCGTAGCTAGTGCTACAATATGCNTGCGTGTTGATTGCATACAATAGATTCAAATTGGTAGAAACCATTAAATCTCTTGAAACTTGATCACGGACAGGGTCGATGATTACTGCATCTTCTGTACCCTTATCCCAGATGAGGTACGAAAATGAATTAGTCTTCTCGTCGAATAACTGCCTCATCCCAAGCTCTTCCAAGTCTTGGTTGATAGTGTGAGCATGGTGATGAAGGTGGTGATGCCCATCGTCACGTAGAATATAACCTGCTATTAAGTTTGTCATTGTTTACTGCTGGGTAAGATTGATGTTATCGTTGAATCCTCTTTCTTGTGTATTAAATGAGATGAAGCGAAGAACTGAAGAGCTCTGTGTACGATACAACTCATCACATCATGGCATGTATTTAATGGAAACAGAGAACGAAATTTCAATTGTATCAAAAATGAGAGCCCTGGGCCTGATGGGTCGTGGCGTGACTCGTGACCGTGACATTCACACGATATACTACAATTTCGAGATCGTTTGCTTTTCAAACCCTTTTAAAAATAAATACCCATGTAGATATTTTACTTTCTTTCAAAGTAATAAAAATACTGGGTAGAAAA
>JALLAS010000717.1:0-11695 GCA_036939415.1 Detonula confervacea
GAAAATATTTGAAATTTGAAAATTGATGGCTATCTAGAGGTTATGGTTCTATGGGTTGGATTGGGTTGGATACTTACCTATCGACACTAGAGAGGGGGAAGCCCCCTAACCTCGAAACTGCCCGGCCGCTTTTCAACGCCTAGATAGGTAGGCCTAGATAATAGGAATATTATTTTGAATGACAAAAATCTTCATCAGCCACCACAACAACATAGCCAAACATAGCCACGCACATACACGACGCCCACTACGATAACACTCTTGCTAACACAACGCACGAAGAAGACCGAAACAACCATGAGCAGCCCATACGGAGAACCAGACTGGGCCAATGCCGCCCCCTCCTCTGCCCCAGTGGCCAATGCAGGTGCAGCGGCCGCTTCAAATAATGCATCCACCGGATGGGCTGCATCGGGGGGAGAGGAGGATTTCAGCGTTCCCGCCGCGACGAATGCTAATGTCGCGGGAACCAGCAATGTCTCGAGGTGAGTGTCGATTGTGGTGGAAGATAATGGCATTAAACTTTGGTTTCCTATTCCGTGCCTTGGTTTTGAGTGTTGATGGATCTATTGGGGAGGTAGAGATGATGAGTGATGCGCGCGGGGTGGGTTCGCTTTTTGTTTTTGTCGTTGCGAGGCAGGCTGATATAATCTGAGTGGAAACATATTACGAGGGAGGAATATTATTTTGGGATTGAGAGGGCCTTCTAGAATTCATTGCTCCCGTCCCACCACCATTTTCACCTGGGGTGAGAACACTTTGAATATGATATTGATCATATCATTGCTCGACATTATTTGTGTTTTGATGCTGATCATCTCAACAAACTTTTAACATGAATACAATAATTATTCGTATTGTCTGATTTGATTGTGAGCTGATGACTTAGTTTTTTGGGGGAGTTAACATGCTGGTCACAGTATCATTTTGTTTTCCTATGTGTATTCCGGATTCGAAAAATGATGATAATATTTTATTGCTCGACAAATCGTTTTGATGCTGAGCATCTCAACAAACATAATATGGGTGCAATAATTATTCGTACTGTCTGATTCGAGCTTTGAATCGCTGCCAACAAAGGCGTAGGGCTGTATTCATATGATATTCCTTGAAGATTTGATTACAATCATGCTCATACCTCATCTTTGTCTTTCTTCACCATTTGAACCTACAAAAAACAGCGGACAAACCAACTGGTTCCAACGCCTATTATCAATCTTCTCCATTGGTCTCGCTGCCATGATGTGCTGCCTCGGCGTATTCGGAATAATGGAAGCCAGCGAGATTGCGGAAATCTTCGTTTCCGTGTACATGTTGCTATTCTCAACGCTTTTATTTTTCTATGAGTTGATGTGGTGGCATAGCATCCCCGCGGTGAACAAAAATTTGCGAATGAACTTTGGATTTTTGTATGGAGTGAAGGGGAAAGCGCTATACCTGATTTTTGTAGCATTCTTGGTGATTGGATTGAAGAATGACGTATCGGTTCAGTTTTTGCGCTATCTCACGGGAGGATCTTTCTTGGGGACGGGTGTTCTCATGCTGTTTTGTCACTTCACCAAGCCTGAATTATTGGGGACTTATCAGGCACCTACGGCAGGTTTTGAGCAAGATGTCAACATGCCAGTGTAAAAGGCGGTCACATATTATCAGGAATCTGTTCGAAGAGCTCGCCTGTCATGTTAGGGAATGAGTTGTATTAGATACATCCCTTGTGTAAATTTATACATTGTTACTAGGTATCACCAATTTCAGTGGCGTGCGTATGTTGGGTATGTTTCTAGGAATCTATTCAGGACATCCCAATCTGTACATGCAAAGTTGTCCTTTCATAGTGCCACAGAAGATAACTGTTGAGTATCTTCCGTCGGCATAGCCGCAACAGACCCTGTCTTGAAACTACGAACTCCCCCAAAACTATTGAAGCCCCATTCATCTATACACTTTTGTTCAAATCCTTTCTCTCTCAAGAGGCTACTTGCCTTCTTCCCTTTGCCGTCTTGTAAAACTGAATTGTCCAACTCAACCATCGCTTTGCCACCTGACAGCATTCTGACTCGAGCATTTACAGTCTCATCCAACTCCAATATCCTCCTAACGAATTCCTCTGCCAACTCAACCGCCTTCAAATGCCCTTCTGTTGCCATGACCCCCATGGCCAACCTAGATCGTAAACAAGGCGATGCGGCCGCATTCCAATTGGGCAATCCCAAGTATTTAGCAGCCAATCTCACTTGATCTTTGTTAATTTGATCCAGTGGGGAATGGACTTGGAAGTTAGAAGCGGCGATTAGACCCAATCGTGTTGGATCTTGGGTGTCGTCTGCATTCGTTCCGTTGTAAAGAATGACTGGATGTGCCTGCTCTCCTTTTCCATTCAGCAATTTTTGTTGCTTCATAACAGTTTCTGCCACCGTCTCTAGAGTGGAATATAAATGAGTCTTGCACACGAAACATGCATAGCCATCATTTCTTTGATAGGTCTCGTCGCTCCCCTCGGCGGTTGGCACTTCGGTTAAAGTTATTCCAATAGTCTCTGCCACAACTCTTGCCATGGTTATTTGAGTTAATGGAACAGCTGGTGATATACCAAGAACTGCCTGCACCGATCCCCTTCCATTATTTTTGTTCACATTCGTGGTGAATTCAGTTCCGTATAGCGTTGTGTCGTAATCAGAAAATGAACGGTAGGCAAGTGCTGCAACAAGCGAGGAATCTACTCCGCCGCTGAAAGCCACCACGTTCGAAGCATGAGGATCCATCATTTCGGATGTCCGTGAGATCAATTTGTCCACAAGCTCCATTGCGTCATTGTTGGTGCGAATATTGGGAGTAGCTATCATGGAAGCATCGTCGCTACTCGATTGGCTCAGGGTGACTTTGACATCATGAATTGCTTTTGTCGATCTAATGCCATCATCATCTGTTGGCTCATTTCCATTGATGCATTCTTTCTTGTGATCAGCATTGAATTTAGTGGTGAAATTTTTCGCAACGCCTCCACGAATAGCCTGCGGCATTTGTCTGCTGTTTCTGCATGAGTTTGGCGGTATGCAGGCAATTCGCCTCGCTATCTGATGTGCCACTGTCGTGATCATGTTGAGTTGGGGATAGTAATTAGTAGTGATCGGTTTGCCGCACTCCAAGCTGCGCAGGCTTTGTATCTAGCGGTAGCAGCACCTCCGGGAGAAAGACAATGGTAAAAGGCGGTGCAGAGAGTTCTTGGCTTGGCAGAGGTGCGGCAAAAAGGGAGCCCCGAATTGCATCAAAAATAAATAAATAGAGCGGAGCGGAGCAGGGCCGGCGCCATCCAGGCCGTTGCCCCGCCACCGACCATTGTTGCTTTGTGTTTGTGGACGATGCGGGTTGGATGGTGCGGCGCGCGCGGGGAGAGCGAGGTCGGCAGTCGGCAGCAGTTATGTCTACGTGATACAACGTAGGAATTAATAATCAGGTTGGAAGGGGAAAGTACGTGGCGCCATGATCGTTTTGCATGCATGATGACGACGCGCGAAGAACAATTGAAACCTGTGCTGACACCATATCGTATCCATACCATCTATCCACCTTTGGCTTTGGTATCGTACACGATACGATAAAACAACAATCTAAACAATCCCATTCAAATCCCACAACACGTTCCCATCATAATTTGCCTATCATCTGACAATCACAATTGCATCGACGAAACACTCTGTCCATCCTCCAAAGGAAACAACTCTTAACCTCAATTATTTCAATACCAACCATGTCCAGTCACTCATTCATCCGTCAAGCCACAATGGCTGCTTTCCTTGCCGCCATCCTAACCTTCACACCAGCATATTCATTCGTTCCGTCCAATGTTCCTCACACACAACCATCACCCCAAACATCCACCTCCATAAACATCTTCGGCGGACTCGCGGATGCCTTCAAAAGCGACGACTCCCTCGGCAAGGCCACAAACGCCGGCCTATCGAACGGACCCCGATTCAACGACCAAGTTACCGTGAACGGCAAAGCCGTGCCAAAGGCGGTGGTAGATCAAAAGATTAGTCAGGTGTGCGCTTCGGCCCGGGTGAAGGTATCTTACAATTGTCAGAATGGCGAGTGTAAGACTTGCACTGTGAAGATAAATGGGAGGAAGGCACAGGCTTGCGTGAGCAAGGTTCCGGCGGGAAAGTGTGCTATTCAGACTTTGTAAAGAGTATGGGTTTGCTGTGACATGATCCCTTGGGGTTTCTACAGTCTTACTACTTCTTGATGTTGTCAGAATATGATTGTGTGGGAGGAGTTGCAATGTGTCAGCTTCTAGCTTGATAACTGTTTGCTGAGATGTCGAAAAGTAATGGTGGGATCCTCAACTGTTGTAATATCTCTTGGTGATAAGGAATATTCTTCCGCTAGCGCTGAATCTGAAACCCATCTGCAGTATAGTGTAGAAAGGGCGCAGGCACCTCTGTCTGGCATGAATTGTGAACTGATACAGTTCCATGAGCTAAATGATTGGACACCAAGAATGTGCACCTCAATGAATACTATAAATAAGATAAGTTTCATCATTCATCTACTTAAGCTGTTACCTGCATTGCCTTGATTATGTAAAATGAAGTATCATTATGGGACATAGCAGGAATAATTAACTTTTTGCTAGAACAATGACTTTCATTTAATAGTATGGATGTCAATTGTAAAGGAGCGACCACCGGCATGGTACAATCTTCTAAAAATGTACTCCCAGTATCCCTTCAGATAGCACGAGACCTGTAACACCTGAAGAAAGTGCAAACATCTGAACTTCTTTATACACATCAAATACCAAAAAGGAAGTCAATTGGGCTGGTGGAAATTTGCCCTCCAACAGGAAAGAACCCTACTGCATAGTGTGACATTGGAGTAGCAGAGTCCCACAAAACATATTTTGGATGACGTGGAACCTGATCAAAGCCCAAACAAGAAGTCAAACGGATTCTTTCCGGATGATACATCAGCAAGGAATGGGTGTTTCAATATCTGAGAAATGGATGGCCGATCCTTCGGGTTTCGCGACAAGCACTGCGAAATCAAATCGGCCAACACCGGGTCCTCGACATTGTCCACGTCGGGCTGGAAGGTCGGTAGCGCTTTCGTAATCTTCTCCGCCGAATAACCATCGAAAAATCCCCTCCCGGTAGCAACTTCGTACAAGAACATTCCGTAGGACCAAACATCGTAGGAGTACTCGAGGCTGAACGATTCCGCATCTCCGTCCAAAAACGACTTTGCAAATTCCGGCGGACAAGCCTCCGGCGTGTAGTCCACCGGAGGAGTCCTGACCGGCATGCAGCTCTCCAGATCAATACCCCGAAAGGATACCCCTCCCTTTTGATCCTCGATCACCACAAAGTTTTCCGTTTTGAGGTCGTTCCAAACCAGCCTGACCGAGTGCAACGCCTCCACGCACCGCAGCGCCGTGATCGCACAGTCCAACAAAAGCTCTCCCTCCAGCCTGCCCCCCACCTTGGGCATGAACGCCTTAACGTCCGCCACGCCGCGTTGCATCACCAGGCCGCTCATGTCCGGCATTTCGTTTCCCGCCACGGGCATGAACTCGATGCGTTTGATGAAGCTCCCGCGCTTTATACCGGTTGATACCTTTTGATAGTTTTCGAATTCGCGCTTCATGGCATCGTTGTTTGGAGAGTATTTGATGGCGAGCGCTTCCCCCATAGGTTTTCCGAAGGGAGAGGCGCGATAGGCCGTTTGGATCCAGCTCCGTCCGTTAATGCTGGACACGGCATCTCCAGCCAACAGATATCGGCTGTTTGATAATATGATGGAAAGGGAATATATGGAGTCAGATACAAGTGTTCCATTGAACATCAAAACTTTGAAGAAGTCAATAGAAGATACGCAGGACAGCAATACTCACCCATTGCCAAGAGTATTCCCCGTCAAATCGGGAATAGTAATGCTCGATCTGGCCTTCACCAACCGCTGCCCCGATTTCTTCCCCTTGCTACTCGTAATCTTCTGCGACTTCGACTCCCCCGACGGCATGGTCATCGGCGTCCCCAGCCGATACTTCGACCCCGACAGCGTCGACACGACCTTCTTCTCGGCCTCCCTCCCCGGATTCGTGAGGGGGCTCGTGACGATGGCATCCCCGTCGGGAATGGTGGGGTGGTTGGTGACCTTGCCGGATATTTGAATCTCTCCCTCGCTCGTGCCCTTGATTGCGATCCAGTCGTTGAGCATGGGTATGACTTTGGGGGATGTGGAGAATAGCTGCCATGGACTGTTGTTGTTGTTGATGTTCTCCGATTCGTTTGCAGCTGGCGAGGATTGCGATTCTTCTTCGAAATCTTTCAGGGCATCGACATATTCTTCTAATTCAGCGACCCTGCTGGCAGCTTCCTGGCTTTGCACCAATACCAATTCCAACTGACTGGATTCCTGTTGCGACTGGCGCAACTCTTTCCGAGTCTTCTGCAATTCGATTTTGGTCTGTTCCAACTCCGATTGCGTGCTGCTCAATCCAATCTTGGTCGTCTCCAATTCCTGCTCCATTTGCACCAATCGCAGCGCTAGCTGCTGCTGCATATTCTCCATGTTGGACACGGCCGATTCCAGCGCCGATTCGAGGATGGACACGGTCGTCTGCGCTTGCTGCAATGCCTCGTCTTTCAGTTCGAGGGTTTTGAACAGGTCCGCGCTGCCGTTGTTGAAGTCTGCTGATGCTTGATTGTTGTTGACAATATTGTTGTTGTTGTTGTTTGTTAGGGGAGGCGTCTGTTTGCCATTGTTATCGCTGAAAAACTGATGGAGTGCTGTGGTAGACTGTGATGATGCCTGAGGCATTCCGTGGCTTCTTCCGAGCATGACATCTCTCGTGAATGTTGGCAGGAGTGCGTCTGAAACCAGCATTGAGGATAGGATGAGGAAGCAGCACGCCGCGACGTGATGCCTGGTAACTGCAATTGCCATCATCCTTAAGTTTGAGTGACGTCGTCGCATTATCATTATAATTTATAATATTATGGTTCAAGCACGGAGCGAGGGAAGCAGGTCACGCTGGAGCTGAGGCCCTTGATCCCACAGGGAGATTGTCGATTTCGAGATGTTTGGTAAGCTCACGCACTGTCGTTGAGTAAACAATCAGCCAGGCCAGGGGGGGGTGTAAACAAAGGCAGAGATAACCGCGCGTTGGGTGGGACCTATGCAACAGTTGTGCGTCGCCTTCTAACCGTAAGTCAGTCAGCTTCTATCGCACGCTAATCTTCATTCCACAGTTCATGAGGTGCATGTCCAGCATTTGTGCCATAAATGGCGTCGTTTTCATTGTTGTTGGTGCGTTCGCCACCTTGCTTGCGCCTATGCTAGGAGTATCGTAGGAGTATTCCTAGTACCTATTTAGTGTTGCTAAACTTGGTTTTGCAATTTTTTTAATGGGCAGATGGCGGCGTGGCGCCTGCCGTTGATGGTTGATGGATGGATCCAAAATAGGTGTATGCAAATAATATCAAATAAGATACTTCAAAGATCCTTCTAAGTCAAATATTACGTTCCATCTATCTGTAATCAATTAGTAATGAACTTGAAATGATATACATTTTGCTTAGTCCTAATCCTTTGGAGATATAGGATACAGCCAGGTGGACTTTGACGAGTAGTAACCCCTAATTTAGTTTGTATTCCCCTTTTTGGAGTCAGACTAGCCTAAAAGTTCGTCCCCCCCTGCGGAGTTTTGTTACGCAAAGCTATACATTTACCGCCAAATTTTGTTTGTACCCCCCTCGTCGGATCAGGCTAGCCTAAACGTTTGTATCCCCCGAGGGTTACTACTCGTCAAAGTCCACTGTAGATATCACTCATGCTGTGATGGTGATGGGTGAGATGCATGTGATGATGGCGATGATGGGTGTGGCCCTTCGCTCGTATGGTATCGTAGCGTAAAACAGCAAGAGAACTCACGCCAACCTCCTTCACCGACGAACCCCACCTTCTATCAGCAGAACGACGTCGATGCAGGTCGATGCTATCGAGATACCCAAGCAATGTTACCGCACGAATGTCAATAATGAACACAGAAAAGCGAGATATAAGTATGCATATGAACCATAGGAAATGCAGGCAACGTCGGCGCCACCATCCTTTGCCTTTGCCTTTGCATCACATCATCACCATCTTACTTTCAACCCTACTTCTACAACTCTGCTCTCAACTGTGCTACGGATTCGTCTCCAACGCCAACGCCAACAACGAACAAGAAATCATCAACGCCGATAACCAAGGCGAGCCCTTAGTGGACGATAATGGCGAAGACGAAGACGATGATTTCTTCCCCCCACTCATCGAAGCAGACGACATATCCTACTTCTTCTCCACCTACGATCTCGACGGGCTGCATTGGGCACTGACCAACATCTTCGAACGCAGCGCTCGCAACCCCAATGCATCGAACAAGAAGGAACTGCCGCCGCCTCTCGTGGCACGAGGAGGGGGGGACACGTACACCTCGGAGTATAAACTGAAACACGATTTGGAACAGGCAAAGTATCTCGTGACGGAATTGGAATACGATGATCCGCAAATGTCAAAGTTCTTGGCGTCGGACGTGATACCCGTTTACGAACGCGTGTTGCAAAATATTCCGCCGTTGGAGGATTTGGAACTCACGAAGGGGTTGTATGCATTTGATAAACATGATTATGCAACGGGCATAGGGGAGCTGTACAATAAGGCATTGTATATGACAACGGCTGACGAAATGGATCCCGGTTGGAACAAGCATGGTGCCAATGGCCTGTTGAACAAGGGTTTGGATTGGGATGGCATTCAACGAGATTGGTACGGGGAAAGCAGTGACGAGAAAGAGCAAACAACAAAATCTCCAACAATAGCATCATCAGTAGACCCAGAAGCATCAACAACCGCACAATCATCCATACCGGGCGTCCTAATCATTGACGACCTTCTCACGCCCCACGCAATCTCTCTGCTACGCAAGCTCCTCCTCCGCAACACCCACTGGTTCCAAACCAAAACCCCCCTCGAGTTCGGAAAGTACGTCGGAGCCTACGTCGACGACGGCTTAAACGACCCAATCTTCATCGAACTCGCCAAACAACTCCATCAAGCCATGCCGCGCGTTATGAAAAACCATTACTTGAAGTACATGTGGGCGTACAAGTACGATAGCGAATGGGAGAGCGGCATCAACCTCCACGCCGATCAAGCTGCGGTGAATGTTAATTTGTGGCTGAGCATGGAAGGTTCGGACCTGCAAGAGGAGGGGTACGGCGGGGGACTCGTGGTGTTCACTACCAAACCTCCGGCGGATTGGGACTTTGAGAGTTACAATACCAATACGGAATTCGTGGTGGAGGAATTGCTGAGGCCGACGGACTTTGCGAACGTTACCGTGCGGCACAGGCCGAATCGGGCGGTTATATTCGATTCGGCATTGTTTCATCAAACGGACAAGTATAGATTCAAGAAGGGGTATGAGAATGGGCGGATTAATTTGACTTTGCTGTTTGGCGAGATGCAGAAGGGCGAGGATGATGCCGGTGGTGCAGCAAAAACTGGTGATGGGATGAATCATCATGAGCTATAATATTTTTAACGAGTGGTAAAATAGAAAGTATACATCTAGCTATTGAAGGACGGATGCAAAATAATGAAAAGATGATTTATCCACACTGCAAAAGACTGTATTGCAATGGCAACACGTACTGCAATACCTTTGAACGAGTGCATCCCTGTTTTGATCATTCCCTCTGGGATGCAAACTTTCAACTCTATATCGGCATTCCTTTGCGTTCGATTCAGCAAACTGATTCCTCTGCGGAGCAGATGGGCCTTTCTAATTTGATATCAGCGATTGGAAAAATCTCTCGATTGTCCATGGATAAGTAGTAATCAGTTTAGTAGGAAAGCCCTAAACGCTTGTGGGTTTCCACTAATTGCATGCAAGAACCTACGAGGAGCCAACACGCTGGAGAGGAGATGGGAGGAGAACATTCAACTTCTTCTTATTGATATCAATCGAAGTTATGGCGTACATGGTTATTTTGCATTCCATGCTGTTTTAGCTTGGTCACATTAGCTTGCTCACATCATGCGTGCACAAGCTAATGCCTATGAGCGACAGCGATACCACAATACCTAAGATACAGTATGATTGTCAAAACGTTTCATGCCTGATCTTCGACCAGAGCCGAAGCGACAGCGGAGAGATTCGAGCTCTCGCGCCCAAAGAGCAATGGAATAGCTGTCCATTGTCTTAACCGCTCGGCCACGCTGGCTGGTTGTAATGTCGTCACACTTATCATATTAAAACCTTTAAAGCTACATAGGACTCAAATTGGCATGTCTTCATTTCATCTTCACTTGATACATTTTATTTACAGTAAACCAATCAATACTCGTCTTACAACTTCATCTTCTTCCTATTGACCCTCAATACGAGCTAAAACTGCTTGCTTGTACACGCATTATTTTCCTAGTTGCGCGTGTGTGACATGACTGCCTCGCTCCAACGCCGCCGGCGATGATACATGACACCCCAACCCCATTTCACCCAACATTTGATTCAACATAATTATTATTTGTCCAACCAACAGATATTTCCACACTGAAAAATATGATACTGGGACAGAGACAGAAAATAGTCAATACTGACTCTCACAAAAAAGTGACATCTCGATTTGGGTGGTGTGTTGTAAGTCTCGATGCAACTGATCATACACCAAACTTCCCCAAAACTAGTATGAGTCTCACAAAAAAGTAAAATCTTCATTTGCAAATCACGATGCCAGTGCCACCCTTTCTTTTGCCGGTTCTGGTTGTTTTTGTATTGGCTCTTTCACTTCTGGCAACTGGCCACCCGGAACTTCCGGCATGGCCACTTCTTCGTGTTCCTTCTTTGCTTCTCCCCCCTCCAATCTCACCTCCTCCTCCAACGCTTCCAATTCCGCCAGCACATCCTCCTCTGAACCCAACCCCTCCGAACCGAGCATTTCGTTAATACGCTTCTCCACCTCGTCCTGATCCCGAATATCGTCCATCAAATCCAACACGTCGTCGATGCCCATCTGCTCGTGCATCTTCCCCAAAGCGTCCTTTCCGCGCTTCATGGCCTGTACGACCTCTTGCTCATTTTGCTTCTCGGCGATTTTGTCAATCATGCGAAATACGGTGAGCAGTTGCTCCTCCACCCGATCGGCCTCTTGGAGCTTGTACTTTCGTATTTTAAGCAGTTGGAGGGCATTCTTCGTCTTGCCCTCGGCGTGTAGCGACTTGGCGCGTGCGGCGAGCTTGTCGGTGTCTAATTCGAGCTTTTTGCGATATTTGGAGAGTCCGTCGCGTGATACTTTTAGGTCGAGCGTGGCCCTGTCGATGGGGGTGATCGTTCCTCCCTTCTTGACTGGGGCTGCTTTTGATTTATTTTTGCTGCTGCTGTGGAAGGCGCCCATTGTGTTGGTCGTCGTTGGTGTTCGATGGAGGAGGAGGCGGCGACGGAACGTTAGGTGTTGCTCTTTCCCTTCTTTTATTTGTTGTCTTCGTTGTTGTTGTAGGTTGTTGTTCCGATCGTTCGTTGCCCTTTTTATTTTTATATTATGTTGACGGAGCGAGTCATCAGAGCCCTTTGCAGTTTGCAGTTATTTTGTAGCATGGATATATAATGGATATAAAGGTTTATGTGGATATAATAGGATACAGTTGATGA
>JALLAS010000718.1:0-11702 GCA_036939415.1 Detonula confervacea
TAATAGCCTCATCAGCACCCTCATTCCCAACGGCGGATAACCGTAAGAATCGCGTTCGGCAGCTGCACTTCCCATACATTTTATTCTTACTATTCATAAAATTGTGAATTGGAGTCCTTTTCTGGTGGAATGCCTTAAATAAACCAATTCTCTCTTGCATACAAAGAGAACATTATTTTGTGCCTGCGGTTTTCATGTTGGAGATGATTGAACCTTTGTGCACAATTTCAATTTCCCAATTGTTGCGTACCCAGGAATAAAGCTCAGCTTTGGTTGCAAAGTCTTTGTCCTTGGCGTGTGCCCACATGTGCCTGGTGAGTTGGGAACAATCTGTTTTGGAGTATACGAATTCAAGCAAAGGGGATAGGAGTGTGTGGCGTGAGCTTCCTCAAAATCAGATAAATTGTTCAAGGCTGCCATGCGACAGAATTCTAATGCAAATTGTTGTCCGGCGGATAAGCTTTGGTGGGAGTCGTCAAATTGATCGCTGATCCAAAAACAAATGCTACGTACATACCTACCGTACGGTAGGTACGTATCAATCCAGGATCTTGCTGAACAACACAGGCAGAGACAGGCAGGCAGGGTGGCAAGTCGGAAGCAAGTCTTGATATCAAAATTTCACCCCAAAGATTCCCGCCAACGAAATATCATGCCACCCATATTTCTATCTCGTGATTCCTTCCGTTTGAAACCAATTCGACACATTCACCTTCCAAGATACCCAAGTAAAGCAACTTAGGAACTCATACAAAAAGCACGGCACAGAAATCGAGAAAAGGTACAAGATTAATGGCAGAATGAGTCCCGACAAGAAGTCTCGCGATGGGACGCGATGAAAAATTGCCTGCACCGAGCGACGAATCTTCGTCGACGATCAATAATTTTAATCATGCTGGCCAGGCTTTGTATTTAGCGGGCACGTTTGTTATGCCCGCGAAGAAACTTTGTTGATCATCGTCTCTTTGGCATCATGCCCTCTAAGTATTGACGGGCGCTCGCTATTGTTTGTGCGGCAACCATGGCGACAATCTGCGACAATGAAAAAAGTAAAAGAAGCAATCGGCAATGCGACCACCGAACCGTGGCAATCTCAGCAGTGGCCAATGGCTGGTCAATCACATCGGTCGATGCTACATCATACTTACTCCCTCCGACAAACAATTCATGCCAATGATCAAAACAACGAAGAGGACATGTATGACGGAGCAGGAGCACCAATAGATTAATCAATCAACCGATCCACTGATCCACCAGCATTCCAAAGAGCCATGTCGGCACGATCGCGCTACCTCGCGGCAATCTCTCCCCGCGAGGGCGATGTCGAAATCCCATCGCCCTCGCCGCCCGCACCGCCGCCAGCAGCAGCGGCGCCGCCTCCGCCCTCCTCCTCGTCCGTCTCCCCCTCCGTGACGTCCTTCAAGGGATTGAAGAGCCCGTCCGAACTGCGAGGCAGGCGCGCGGGTCGAACGACGACTCCGCTGGGGAATCGCAACAATCACGGCAATAATGTCGGCAGCAATGGCAATGTCGGCGGGGGCGGCTATCCGTTGTCGCGAACTTCCGCTAGCGGCGTGACCTTGAATTCGATCGCGACGTCGATTGCCGGCGGGGGAGGAGTGGGAGCGCCTCCTCCGCCGCCTCCGCCTCCTCCGGGACCTCCTCCGAAGAGCAAGGGGAGGAATAAGCACCAATCGCACCATCAATCGCAACAGCAACAACAAAAGCAGCAACAACAAAAGCAACAACAAAAGCAACAACAGCAATATCAGCGACCGAAATCAACCTCCAACCGACGCAGCCTCGAACCGCCGGACGAAATAATCGACTCCGACGAACCGCCTCCGCCCGACGTCGATCATCAAACTCCCCGAACGGCGGCGGCGACGACGGCGGCTTCGGCCAACAATAATAACGACAACGCATTATTATCGCCCACCAGCGACGCCAACGCCGGTTCCAAATGGAGTCCCAAGGAGGAGATTCAGAGCGGCAGCGTTTCCAAATTCAGGGAGATGCTTTGGGGCGGCACCAATGGAAGCGGCAATGGCAATGGTAATGGCAATGGTAATGGCAATGGCAATGGAAATAATGGAAACGGCTCGACGACAAGCTCGGGGAGGAAGAGCGCGAGCGGCAACAATAATTACACCATCAATACCAATAGCGGTGGTTCCAACAACAACAGCAACAACAACAACAACACCACTCCTTCGCAGTCGACGATGCCGCCAAACACTCCCCCCCGACATCACGGCGCCGGCTTTTCCAAACACCCTACTTCCGTCCCCCGCAATTCCGGAAGCGGAAGGTCGACCCCCTCCTCGATCGCCGGCGCCCTCGCCTCCGCCACGCCCACCCTCGGCGCCTCCCCCATTGCTGCTGCCGCTTCGAATAATAATAATTATAACAACGATGCCGCGACGTACGGTCCGTCGCCAAAGTACAAGCGGCGCGCGCCTCCCTCGTTGAAGCCCGAGGAAACTCCGAGCCTGCATCAGAATCGATTGGATGCCGCCTCCGTCGGCAGCAATGGTCAAAGCTACAACGGCGGCGGTCAACCCGGCGGAGTAGGGTACGGCGGCAGAGACAATGTCAGGGACGGTCAGAACGGCGGCAAGAGCGAGACTCCCCCGCGCGCCGTGGCCCCTCCCTCGCGGCTGTTGGCCTCGCCCAATCGCATCGGCGGCAGGAATTCCGGTATCGCCAGGGATTCGTCGACGCCCAGTCCGCTGCGGCAGAGGGCGGGGAGCAAGCTGAGCTTGACGCCGTTGGATACCAACTTCGGGGGGCAGGGCAATTCCGGCGGCCGGGATTCCGTGGGAGGTAATGGCGGCGGCAATAACAACAGCGTCTCGGGCAGCAAGTACGGCGGCAATAACAGCGTGGGCAGTCACCGTTCCGGTCAAAATAGCGCTGCCGGTGACAGTGCCAGGTTCGGCAACAAATACAACCCCGGCGGGAGCTACGTTCCCACGCCTCCGAATGCGGGGATGTACGTTCCCACGCCAAAAACTCCGGGCAGCAAGGGCCTCGCTCCCTCCAACCAGTTTGAAAATAATGACCACGATGGCGGCCAAAATAGCAGCGGCAACAGCGGCGGGGGATATCAACGCTCGGCCTCCAACAACAACAACAACAACAACAACTCCGAATCGCCCCAATCCGGAATCACCACCCTCACCGCCTTCAAACGACCCAACGCCAAGGTCGGAATAGTCTTCACCCGCCGCTCCTCCGCCCATCCCGAAATCGCCGTCATATCCCGCATACTCCCCGAATCCATCTTCCGCCGACACCTGGGAGGGAGGATGGAGGGCGCCGAGGTCATTGCCGTCAACGGCACGCCGGTGAGGGATCCGCGCCACGCGGCCATGCTGGTGGCCAAGGCACAGGAGGAGGTGCGGCTGACCGTCAAGAGGGGGGATAGTAATAATGGTGTGGTGGGAGGGGATAATAGTAGTAGTGGGACCCAGAAGGAGGAGGAGGAGGAGAATGAGAATGAAAATAACGCGGCCGAGTCTGCAGCGAATGACGGGCCCGTGGCCGAAGAGCCCCGGCCGGAAGAGTCGGAGCCTACGACCCGACAGTCGATCCAACTGCAGCCGCGCCAATTGGCCAGGCAGCCCACGGAAAAATCCCAGGAGGGGACGGAAATCGGACTGGACGACGAGTATTCCAAATTGAGCCGATCGCCCACGTTGGAGTCGGCGTTGAGCGCCAGGACGGAGGAGGAGGAGGACGATTTGAGCATAGCGACCGAGAAGGAGGAGCGCGGGAGGGAGAGAGAAGCGAAGGGGCCGGAAAGCGTCGTGTCGGGAATCAATTCCATCGAGACGGAGCGCATCATTGCCCAGGCCAGGGCCAGCGTCGCCGCCGCCAACGCGGCTCATGCCCGAGGCAATGCACCTCCCTCCACAACTCCATCGAGCGCCCGTCGCGACGAAGATGCCTCCGTGGCCCCCACCATAGCCGCCACCAACGACGCCCCCTCGCGCATTTTAAACTCCGGCCAGAGCACCTACAGCACCATCACGGGCCACACCAACATGACCTCCGGCACGACTCCCAAGTCGGCCAAGGAGATTGCGGAACGCAGACGAAAGGTGGCCCAGGCCATGCTGCTGAGCGAGGAGTTGGTGGAGGATCCCATTCGGGAGGAGGAGGAGGAGGAGGAGGAGGAGAGCGTCGTTACCGCGGAGAACGACGAGGCATTCGACGAAGGGTTCGAGAATCCCTCGCCGTTGGCGGAGGGCGATAGCTTCCCCTCGCAACAGTTCGACGATTGGAACAACGACGACAATGACAATGTGGGAGGATTCAGGGAGGAGGGGTTCGTGATGCCCGATCCCATTGAGCTCGCGCGCTCGTCAGAGGAGGAGAGCGACGTCGGTCTCAACGTAGGAGGAGGGAGCAGCATGGCCCGGTCGAATGCCGGGTCCTCCGCCGTTTCGGGAACCGTTTCGGCCCCCTCGACGGCGCTCGGCGGAGGGGCCGGCGGGGTCACCACGGCGCCCTCGGCGGCGGCCAGCGTCGTGGGCAGCATCGCCCCCAGCGCTATAACGGGTGTCAGCGTTGTCCCCAGTGCCGTCGGCTCGGCGGTCAGCGGAGTCTCGGCGGCCGACAAGCGACGTCAGGCGGCATTACTAATGTACCACTCGGCCGAAATGGTGGAAGATAATGTCGACGATGTGCAATTGGGCACCATCGAAACGCAATTAATGAGTCCCACGACGGCGAGTCCCGCGGCCAAGACTATCAACAACGGGTTTGCCAACAGGGCCAACAATGCGGCCAGGAATGCCAAGTTGGACGCGGTGGGCAAGGCCATGGAGAATGCCATGGAGAGGGAGGTCGAACGTAGCAACAAGGCGGCGGCCAAGGAGAGCATCGACGGCAATGCGGCCAAAGCGTCCAAAAATACCATTGCGGAGAATTGGATGAAGTCCAAGCCCCTCAGCGACGTGGGAAGGGTTTCCAGCTTTGGCAGCAATGTCAGCAAGGCCAGGACGGACATTACAACGTCCACCGTGGTGACGCAGAGGATGGGAGGGGCGACTCCTCGCAAGAGCCCCACCTTTGGCCGAAGCGAAAGCGGCATCGGCGGCAATCGCAGTCCCGCGAACAACAACGAATTCTCGTTCGGGCAAGCTGCCGCCGCTTCCAAGCTGCTGGCGCGTACCTCCCCCGGCACATCGCCCCTTGGCGGCGACAGGATCGCGAGCCTGAGCCCCGTCAACCCCGATGCCAAGACGGAGAGCCCCGCCGCGCAACGCCGCCGCGATCGGGCCAAGCAGCGCATCGCCAGCTCGTCCCTCAGCCCCACCACCGTGAGTCCCGAGGGCGCGGACGGCCGAAAAAAGAAGAACGGCCGCAGCCCCCGGCAATTGGACGGGCGCAAGATTCCGACGCCCAAGGCTTCCACTACGAGCCCGCGACAGCTCAGTCCCAAGCAACTTCAAAACAAGGCGTTGCCCCCCGTGCCACCGTCGTTGCTGTCGACCTCGCGGTCCCAATCGCCGTTGAGCTCCATCCAGCGAACCAGGACGGACGATTCCTCCGCTGCCAACTCGGGAATTAGCATTGCCGCCTCCGCCCATTCCAATAGGGCGGAGAGCGTGGCCTCCTCCAACGCCAGCGGATTGACGGGCATTTCCACCGACACCCCCAAGAGCACGCGGAGTTTGAGATTCGACAAGTTTACCCGTAAAAAGAAGGGGGAGACTCCCCGCAGCGGTGGGACGCCCAAGTTTGGCAAGAAGAATTTGGCGGAGACGCCCACGCCGCGGTTCGGCAGGCAATCATCGTCGAATTCGGATGCGGCGAAGGGAAGTCAGACGGGGGAGTCTCCCACGCTGAAGAAGAAGAAGAGCAGCATATTCGGAGTGGCCAAGCTGATTCGAAAGGCGGTACGTTCGTCGTTGATACCTATTCCATTGATTTGTCACGCCGATTTTGTTCTCATTTGAAACCCTTGTTCCAACCGCATTTTTTTTTCTCCCTGGGTGGCCAAATTGATAGTCTAAAAAGTCACGATCGTCCAAGAAGGGAATGCCCCTTGACGACAGCGGTCTCTTTGAAGATCCCTCTGATGAGGTGGAAAATGTTGCCAAAACTCCCAGGAGCGTATGGGCCGATTCGCCCCCGAAAACTAAAGTGGCGCCAAAAGCATCGCAGGTGCCCAGCCCCACAATGTCCAAGTCCAAGGTGCTGGATCAAAAGAAGGCTTTGTCGTCGTCCACGCCTTTGGCTCCGCCGCCGCCTCCTCCACCTCCGCCGCCGCTCATGGCCGCTCCGCAATCGGTAACATCACCAGCAGACACCGATCCGTTCGGCGCGCCTGACGACGGCGGATGGGGTACGAACGACTTCTTCAAGGCCGATCCCTTCGGAGCCGATCCTTTTGGCAACACCGCCACAACCACCGCCGGGGCCGAAGATCCATTTGGCTTTCCCGAACCATCCACCAGCAAAGCCGCCAATAATAAGTCCAAGGACAATCAAGACGCCTTCGCCTCGTTCGACATTGCCGGTGATTCGTGGGGCGAGCCGCAGATGCTCCCCGTTGACTTTACCCCTCGAAAATCCAACAACACCAACAATGCGAACAATAATGCCAATAGGGACAATTCAGACTTGCTGAACAACACAGCATACTCGTCGGTGCCCTTTAAGGATACGGTGGAGCAGCAGCAGGCCGAGCAGCGGATGGTGGACCGGAGCGACGAAATGAGCTACGACGCCAGCGAAATGAGCGAGATGACCAATCCCACGTTCGCCAGCTCGGCGCACATGCCGGCGGCGAAGCCCGATCCGGAGGGCGAGGAGGACGGAGGAGCGCGCGAGGCCGGCATTGGCAATGACAATGCGGCTTCCAAGAAGAAGGCGGTGTCGCACCACAAGCGAGATGTCAGCGCCGGATCCTCGTCGCAGGAGCCGAGCGAGTCGGCGATTCCCCTGTTGGCCGATGACGAGGATGAAGGCAATGATGAAGCGGACGACGATGACAATCCCTCCGTCGTCAGCGCCGAAGGAGCCGAAGAAGCATCCTCCGCCGCCGATCCCACCGATTCCAGCAAGGAGAACAACAGCACCGTGGACGCAAACGAGAACGACGGCGTCAAGCTCTCGCGCTACGCGGGCAGGAAATTGCCCCCGTCCTACACAGCGACTCCCGAGAAGCCGAAGCAACTCCCAACAAGCCAGGATCCGCCGCTGGCGAGGATAGAATCCGAAGTTAGTAATGAAGACGACGATCGCGACGACAAGGAGGTTCAGCAGCAGCAGCAGCAGCAGCAGACACAGCCGCACGTGGCCAAATCGCGCATTCTGAGCAAGTACGCCAAGGGGAACGGCAGGATGAGGAGGAATCAGGCACGGCAGGAGAATAACAAGAGTAGCGTCGGACTGGGAACGATTCACGATTCGTCGGATCCGAAGAACAAGACCAAGCCTGTAAGCGCCAGCAGCATCAAGAGCAGCGTGTTGAAGAAGAGTGCTGGCTCGCCGATGAGGAACAAATTTGATTCTGGCAGGTCCGTTCAATCGGCTCGCAGCTTCCAGAGCTCTGGTTCCGCCTCGTTGAAGTCCGCCAGCACGCTGGGCAGCAGGCAATCGCAGCAGCAGCCCAAGAGGTTGCTCGTCAAGACGACTCCGCCAATTGCTGCCGATCCTACGCCGGTTCGCAAGGGAGGTGCAACTACAAAGGTCGCCGCAACAACGGCATCATCGCCACTGCGAGGACGCAGGGCCCTGGCAACGCCGCAGAAGGAGCAATTGTCTCCCATGCGAAGGGGACGTGCATCGCCTATACCCCCGCAGCAGCAAACGAAGTCGAAGTCGCCGCAGAGGGCGTTGGCCCTCGGCAGATCTCCCCTTCGAATGGGCCGATTGCCAGCGGTGAAATCCAAATCGGACAAGCAGGCACAACTAGCGGCAGCCACTGCTGCGGCCAGTGCCGCAACCTCGCAACCGGCCATGACAAATCCCAGCACCTCAACATCGTCTGCGCTGTCACTGCGCCGTCGTCGCATGTCGCCCCACAGCAACGACGCTTCTACATCAAGGGATATAGTCCCTTCGAAATCCACCCATTCGGCATTGTCCAAACAATCTTCCCCGAAAAGGAGCATGATCGTTCGGAGGGCGAGCAAAGCAAGTCCGAGCGTGATGGACAATCCCAATTATTATTCGGTGAGTCGAGTTAGATAGTTGTCGTTTGTGCTGGACTATTAATTTTGTCCAAAGCTTTTTCTTTTTAGCTTCAAAACTCTCACCCCAAATAATTTGCTCTATGCATCGAAAATGATAATCTCTCGGCACAGATGGAAGCGCGCCTGGTCCAAATCAAGGATCCGATCCAACGCGCCGGAGTGCGTCTACTGTGGGCCGCGGCCATTCCCATCCAGACCCAGGCACGCAGGTTCTTGGCGCGGCAGGTTGCGATTAAGAGGATGTGTGCTGTGTTGACGATTCAGGCGGTGAGTAAATACTATCAAATGTGCTTGATATCCTCTGAATATGTTACAATGGCATTTGATCTTACGCATTACTAACTATGACTTACTTTCTCTCTCTCTTCCACCTCATTCAGTTCGTCCGTCGTTGGCTCGCCGAACGAGACCTCGAAATCGCCGTCTGGTCGGCCATCCAAATCCAATCAGCCTTCCGCGGCTGGTTCGCCCGCGACTCCCTCGAGGACAACCACTACTGTGCCACCCAGATCCAACGAGTGGTTCGCGGCTACCTTGCCACGATGCACGTCTTTGAGGATTTGTACAGCATTACGATTGTGCAGAGCGTAGTGAGGATGCATCTGGCAATTAATGATGCCGTAGATCGGCTGTCGAGCATTATTGCCATTCAGAGCTGGTGGCGCGGTATTAAGACGAGGGAGCATATGGAGGATATGGAGTACGGTGCTGTTGCCATTCAGGCCAACTGGAGGCGGTATCTGGCCCAAATGTCGTACCAGTTCGACATTATTGATGTCATCATTGTCCAATCCGTCGTGCGCAGGTGGAGGACGCGCCGTCAATTAGCGGCGGTTAAATTACAGTGCTTCGCACGCCAATGCATCGCCATTGAGGAATTTCACGAGAGGCTGTCAATACACGACTTGGTCACGCGGCACACTGCCGCTACGAGGATCCAGTGCCGATGGAGGTCGCACGTTGCGCAGATGCAGCTGCTGTACTTTATTGCGGCCACGAGGATTCAGGCGCGATGGAGGAGCTTCGTGGCGCAAGAGGAGTTCTTATGTTATGTTGCCGCGAGGAAGATACAGTCGACTTGGAGAGGATTTGTCGCGCACGAGGAGTATTTGTGTTATGGCGCTGCGAAGAGGATTCAATCGTGCTGGAGAAGGCACGTGGATCGATATAAATATGTTGTTTACACTGCAGCCAGGAAGATTCAATCCAGGTGGCGATCACACACGGCCCAAACGGCGCTGCTGCACTACATTGCCGCAACACGCATACAGTCAGCCTGGAGATGCCACACCTCCCAGATGAACTATCTCATTTATACTTGTGCCATGCGCATCCAGGCCAGATGGAGGGGCTTTGTGGCCCACGACAAATACCGATGCTATGTATCCGCGAGGAAAATTCAGGCGCGATACAGGTGTCATGTAGCCGAGGATCAGTACCTCGCATATGTGGCCGCACGGATGATCCAGACTAATTTCAGACGCCTTATGGCTCGGCATTGCTACTTGGGGTACACCTCCGCGACCGCCATACAGGCCCGTTGGAGGTGCCATGTGGAGGAGGAGAGATATCTGGGCTACATCGCTGCGAGAATGATTCAATCCCAATGGAGACGTGCCATCGAGGGGCAGAAATACTCAGAATACCTTGCGGCCAGGAAGATTCAGGCGCAATGGAGGACGCACGTGGCCGAGGAGCAGTATCTGCATTATATTGCCGCGCGAATGATTCAGGCGCGGTGGAGGTGTCATGTGGAAGAAGAGAAGTATAATGTTCATACATGCGCCAAGAGGATCCAGGCACAATGGAGGGGCTATGTGGCGAGGGAGCAATATTTGTTGGATTATTCTGCCGTGAGGATTCAGACCTATTGGAGGTCATATGCCGCACAGGTTCGCATGTTGATTTCGATTGTAAATGTCATTGTCATTCAGGTGAGTGTAGCGACTATGACTGTTTATATTTTCATCATTTCAATTGCCACCCAGAATTCTTTCTTTTTCCAACCTTTCTCACTGTTGAGCCTTGTTCTGAAATTTTCTTTGTTTGTGTGACACAGAGTCTCTGGAGACGCCGTGTGGCTGTGAAACTGTACAGGCCGCTCCTGCACAGAATCAAGCTTGCTAAAGAACGCAAGAGGCAGAATTCCGCCATCATCATTCAAAGTGCATGGAGGGGATTTGTGGTCTACTCCGAATATCTCATTAAGAGATATGAGAATAAGGCCGCAACTACAATCCAGGCTTACTGGCGTAGGTATTGGCAGTCAACTAATTATTCAATTCTTTACTGTGAGATAATTAAGATTCAAGCGGTTGTCAGGGGTCATCAAGAACGCTCATGGCAGACCTTCCAAAAAGAATGCGCAACCATCATCCAGGCTTCTTCAAGACGCTTCTTGGTCAGGAAGGAGTGCCACAACGAATGCATGGTATCCATCTTGATTGCCGCTGCTGCCAACTCGCTCAGAGTGAGAAATGCAGCAAAAAGGTTGCAAATATGGTGGGTGGGAGAGTTGTGGAGGATGAAGGAGAAAGTCGCGGCGCTGAAGATTGAACGATTCTTCATCTACGTAAAGAAGGAAGTAGAGAAGGAAGTCAAGGCGTTGAAAAAGAAGAAAAAGGAAAGGCGCAGACGTCGTAAGATGAAGCAGTCTGATGATTATATCCTAGAGCGTGCTTGGTTAGGAGTGGCCGATGATGCTGGGCCTGCTGCTATGCCTGCTCCAGCCCCCCCTAGGACGGTAGTCCCACGCCAGCCGCACTCGAACAACAATGGTAGCGTGACAAGAGCGTATAACAAGCCTGATCGATTTGCCACCCGTTCCCGGGGCGTGATTCAATCAGTTGAAGAGGATACGCAGAGCGTAGTGTCAGGCCTGACAGAACTTGACTTTGGCTATCGGAACAGGCCCAGTGCGAAGCAATTCAACGATGATGCTTCGTTGGAGGCCGCATTTCGCGAATCAGAAGTCCAAACGTCAAAGAAGACTGTAGATCATGGCAGCAGTGGGAAAAATCCGCGTAATCTTTCAAGGCGAATGAGACACGCATCGCCAGCAGCACGTGCATCGTCCAAAACTCGGCGCCAGGGATACCCCCTTCGTCGATATGACTAAGAAAACACAGAAGAGAAAAATACTTTACCTACAAATGGGGTCATTTCTCATTGCTGTGTATGTGTTTGTTTCTTGTGATGTACCCCATGAGAGAACAATTTGTATTGGAATTAATTATGTCTACTCTGTTTTATGTTTATGTTGCTACAGAAACTGTGTAATATGTAAAAAAATGAATTGTGTTAACATGAGCGGCTTGTGTGTTGTTCATTGTACATTAGATGTTCTTTGTTTCTGACACGTTAACTGTGGCTATTAATTGATGTGATCTAGCTCCTGGGCATGACAACCAGTACAAGCAATGAATTTTGTTTTTTATTACCTGTTCAGTCAGCAATGAAACTTGCCGCAAGGCCATCTGAAATAGATTC
>JALLAS010000719.1:0-11694 GCA_036939415.1 Detonula confervacea
CCCACACTTAGACAAAGCTTCTTGTCTAGAATTGTCATCCATTTTCCACTGGTATCCAAATTCTTTATTGTGCCAATTGTGTCTAATACGCCGTGCCAATCTCAATCTCTGCACAGGATTCATCCCTCCATTCTTTTCATTCATCGCAAAACCCGCATGAACCAAATAATAATTGCTTTGCACTTGGGGCGTGATTATTGTTCTTGACACCCTATAATCCAATTGATTTGAATTCAAATCTATTTTTTCATACCACTGGACAAAGATTGCAACCTCATTTGCCCCAATCTCCACTCCATTTTCATAAGTCTTTTTTCCGCGAGTCGTATTTTGCATCACACACATTCCCTCCCATTCTGGGTTTGACATGACCCTGCCAAGCCAGATAGGCTCATCTTCCATCTTACTCTCAAATAAGACCCAATCTCCAATGTTCAAACCCACTGCCTGCTCATTTCTACTTCGTTTGTCCTCTTGGATCTGCCTACTTACATTAGGACCCGAGGTTCTCTCGCACCAGCGTCTTTTGAATGTATACACATTGTCGTCCAACGCATCATTGCCCAGCATCGCCATAGAACAAGACAGTATATTGTGTGATTCACCATTCCACTCTGTGAATCCCATGCGCATTGATGCAACACAATACAAGCAATAGCACACCCTTTTCCGAGTGAAGAACAACCCTTCATTTCTTACCACAAACTGATAGCTCGAAGAAATTTCCTTCAATGCGGTAATCGATTCAACTGGTCTAGGCACTGGATTGATTTGACTAGTATATAAATGAAACCTCCAAGCATTAAAGCCATTTCTGGTCTTCCTCCTGTGTCTGTGTTCACCATGTTGGAAATGATGTACTAATGCCTCATAAACATCAGTGACATTTTCGATGGAGCCTGACGTAGTGTAAGACAGCGAACCCATAGTCATGGCGGATGATGTAGCTTGGTCCACCTTGTGCTTCATGCACCCACCGGCCCCATCCCATTTACCCTTCCCGTGATGTGGTGCCCCAAAAGAGTAGACATAGGAACAAAGAGAAGGCCCTCCTCTATCATCAATGAGCCTACTGAAATAGTTCATTGATTTCCTGCTTTTGAAGTGAGACGCAGCGTTGTCTGATTTTGTGTGAAGACACTTGATTTTCCCATCGGGAATGTCATCGGGAAACTTATCAATCATATACTTTTCCAAATCTTCCAGCTCATTACTTGTGAAATGTTGCATTGCATGACTGTCATGCGATTTATCGTCGGAGACATGGCCAAAGACTATATTGTGATTTTTTCGATGGCGTAGATCTTTCCTGGCCGGGCGATGGATGTTCCCCTTTGCATCTGTAATCTCATACAATTCGGCTTCAGCATCTGTAATTTTTGTGACAGTACCCCAGAATGACATGATTGCTATTAGCTCACCGGATTTCTCACCAAACACTGTTACCTCATCTCCTATGTCCAACCTGCCCGCCTCTTTATTCCACTCAGTGCTGACTAACCAAGTCACACAAGAAATGAAAAGAGTATACGAAATAGTGATCCAATATTGTGATTGAACTTGCCGTTTGTTCTTGATACTTCCATTCTCGGCAAAGTCTTGGTTACGGGTGATCATCAATGGCCTCACATTTTGCTCGTACTGGATTGATGCCATTCGCTCTGTAGACACCAAGTTCCGATGGTAGGCATGCTTCTCGCTTGTTTCCTCAAACTTGTCAAGGAAGTCAACCAAATTGCCCTTGGTGGTCTCCAAGACTAAGTTCCTAGCGCTCTTGTTGGATGGGCTGTAGTCCTCGTCATTGTCTTCCGTAGATGCATCAGCGGAAGATAATTGCTGTGTATAGTGTCTCCAACAGATTTTGTTTACTTTCCATTCATCCCCGCCCAGGATTGTATTACTTCTCTGCTCTCCATTATCCTTCAGCAGCTTTTTACGTAGTTGAAGTGACCATAGCTGACGAAATCCGCATCTATTGCACTCGCTCCCATTGATGCATAAATACCTAGCAGCTTCGAGCTTGCCACCACTGGGAACACAAGGGCGAAGGCACTCAACAATGGACTCATACTTTGACGGCATCGAAATAATGTTCTTCATTCGAGCTAGCTGAGAAGTTATGGTGGCATTGCGAGTGTGCTCTATTCTTTTCATAATTGCATCCAGTTGGGCAACAGCAGCATTCGATCCACGCCTAAGCTCGTTCATACCCTCGCATTCGATGCAGAGACAGCCGGTATCATGAGCTTTCTTCATTTCGAAGGGCGCATTTTCTCTGAACACCCGAGGTGCAAGGTGGGGTCTATCTTTATCGACGAATTGAGCATGAGTAACGGGGTGTGCATTTTTGAAGCCCGCCCATAACTCTTCAAACGTCTCAAAGCGGTAGATGATCCGTGCTTCTTTCACCTGTGTAGGATAGTCAGGATGGCGAAGCTTGACAACGTCCCGCTTGTTGGGAGACCGAGGAAGAGTTCGAAGATAATATGCGTGGAAGAGACGCTTGTGACTCTCATCGGTGACGTCGGAGCGCTCCAATCGGAAGTAGTCATCTAAGAATGGTTGCCACCGAACTACCTTGGCGCATCCTCTATTCTTATACTTCTTTACTGTTTCATAAGGATGGAGTTGGATCGTCATCGAGCCATCATCTCCCATACCAATAATGGTGCCGTCATCGCTTCCGGCACAGGAAACTTTCTCGCCGATTTGCAACGGCCCAATCGTCTGAAGGTAACGATTGAAATCTTTGCGATTGTCAATGGCAAGCTGAATGTACTTTGACCCGCGTCCAAGTCCAAACAACTTGCAAAAATGGCGCAGTGATATAGAGACATTCGTATCGTCTTGTTTGTTGTTTGTTGGGATCATGATAGCACAGAATCCGGTCAGCAGTTTAGCGGAACGGAGATTGAAAGCATTCTCCGAAATGCCGCGAATAGCCTGCTTGGCATTTTCAACCATAGCCATCACCAAGCGCACATCATTCTTTGTGTCAGGTGACAAAACTGCACACTCATCCAAACCTATCAATGACAGATCTGATACAATGGCCGAAATGATAGACTCAGCACGGCACAGTTTCTTATCGCACCGTTTCTCAATCTCGGCGAGCACAGATTGTTTGGCAAAAGTCTGTGCCTGCGAGTTGATGAACACGCTGCCCCTCTCCCAGCTGACGGATTTGATTCCATCCAAGCGTGTATTGTGACCCTTCAGGATACGTATGGAACTCTTCATGCCCAGCATCTTGAATTTGTGCACTTCATTCTCAAAAGAGATCCATAACAATTTCCATAGCAAAGTAGACTCCATGCAAGCAGCACCAATTACATTGTGCAGGTCCAACCCGTTCTCCTTAGCTCTCCCATGCAGAGCACTTCTCACTTTCTTCATCATAACCATGGCAGGTTCTGAAGATGACCATGCCTCTTTGCCAGTCCATATTTTCATTCGCACCTCTCCCCCTGCACAGTTGCCAATTGTGATGACATAAGCACCCTTATACCACTCCTCCATGTCATTATTTTGTTGTCCTTTTCCCTGTTGTGGCTTCACCAGTGTGATATTGTTAACACTGATGTCCTTGATGGAGGGCTTTTGATTTGCCTTTTGTTCTGTTGCTTTGATGGACGGCTTTGATTTTGATTTGGTAGGGGCTCTGGAGGGAGTGAGCTTCCAAGGCTGTTGGGTTAAGGACAAACGCTTGGCCCTTGGACGCGGAGGAGATTGGACGAGCCGGTCTGGCTGAGCGTCGTTATCAGAAGTAACAGATGGAAGCCTAGACGATTTGCGGAGGGGGGGTTGCTGTTTCTGATATTTTCGGGTTTTTGCTTGCTCCGAATGGCGACATAAGCACGCGTGCGTGCGGCGCATGGCTGTTGGACGTGCCGATCTGGCTGAGAACCGACGCGTGGCTGTTGGACGTGCCGGTCTGGCTGAGCGTGGTTGTCGGCAGAAGTAGAAAGAAGACTAGACGATTTGCGGAGATGACGGTTGCTGTTTCCGATATTTGCGGTTTTTGTTTGCTCTGAATGGCGACACAAGCACGCGTGCGTGTGACCACACCAACGCATGGCCGTTTCAAGGCACGACCAGTGACAGTGTCGGAAGGACTGTTGCTGTCCATGATTCGTTCCCTAGGTTGAAGGGGGAGGGTTGGTTGAGGTTCGACGGAAATGTGCGAGAGCTGTTTTGACAAGGAGATGATTTACGGAGAATGAGGAGGTTGATGTGGTTGACACCGGCCGTTGTTGGAGGGAGTTTTTGTGGTGACGAATTGAGGGGGATTGAATGTGGGCGCATGTAGAGGGCTGTGCTAGTCACTATTTCTTGCGTGAGTACAAGCAGTGTGGGACGGGTTGATATTAGGGGGAAATCCTGTAGGAACACAGCGTTCTACGCGATTCGCGAGGCTGATGTGGTTGTGATAGAGTTTGCCAAAACTATTTTGGCGCGAACTAGTATATTGGATCCGTCGCATGTACATTAGCTAAAGAGTAGGTAAAGACCATGTAAAAACGGCGAAAATAATAATTTTTATAAACAGAGATTCATTCCTGGACTCCTAAATATTCGGATTCCACTTGGAACAGGGATCATTTTGATGTAAGCTAGACTAAATGAGGAGCCAAAACGGATCATATCTGATTTGGTGGCTGGCCTGATATCCCTATCGCCCCCAAGTCCTAGCATTACGCTCCAGTCTTGAAGTACGATTATCTACGCCTACTCACTACCCAAGCGGTCAGCCAACGGCGTATCCTCCAGCAAGACGATTGCAAGAATGCTTTCTGTAATACCATCCTGCCAGATGATGAGGCCACGGTCATTCAACCTCCGGCTGGAGATCCCGCACACAAACAAGATGAATATTGGCTACGGAAGAAGACCCTATACGGCATTCGCCATAGTCCAAAGCATTGGTACAATATGATCAGTTGTATACTTCAAAGCCTGGGTGTTGAATCATCTCCGCATGACCCATGTATCTACTCTGGCATCATCAAAGCAGGTTACGCTTTGTTTCCATCTGCTGTTCGCTACAAGATCCATGTCGGTCTTTATGTGGATGATTTTGTATTCTTCTTGACGAGCCCCAAGGAGGAAGTATTGTTCCATAAAGAAGTAGCAGCCAATATCAAAGTTGAATTCATGGGTGATGTTGATTACTTCCTTGGCTCTGCATTTACTTGGAAACGCCTCCCCAGTGGCCACATTTCCGTTCATCTGTACCAATCTGCTTTTACCAAATTCACTTCTCAACGCTTCGGCGTTGATCACATGAACCCGGTGTCCAATATGACTCCATATTGATCAGGTTACCCCATCGATGCCATCCCTCCTTCCGACCCTTGTGATCCAGACCTCAAATGTTGCACCAAGTGTTGTTACCCTTGTAGCAGTGCATTGCGCGAGACCGCGCTTCGCACGTCACAAGAGTTGCATCCGTAACTACGTGGGTGAAGTACATACCTTCACCTACCACTTTATGGTGAAATGTTACAAAAATAAGATTGTCAATGTGCTGTAATATTGTCTTTCACACGGGAATCCGTGGAAGAATACTCACGTCCACCGTAAAATGATATTCGGAGTAAGATTTTGCTTGCTTTAGCAAACGTGCAAAAATCGAAAAAGTAACACCTAGAATAACGTTTCGGTCCCTTCAATCTTACAAACTGACCACGTCCCTCTAAGTAAATCGACGTACTTCAACAGAAAAGTAAGATTTGAATCTTGCATGGCTACGTACCTTCGGATGACTAATAAATCAAAGGAGCATGACATTTCGTAGTACGATCACATTTTCCGTAAACCCTATTGTATCAGAAAGGTTCAAGGAGAAAATATGGTTTTGCAATATTAACTTTAACCCTTAGGTACTACCTACTTGTTTGCCAATAGTTACAGCAGGTTAATTCAACATGATAACTAATGTTGGCAGATTGAATAAAGATCTTTTGCGGGAACTAAGAAGATGAGGGCTGACCATCATGTGTTCCCTCAAGTCATGTATCATATAATATCGTCCACGGATGGATGTACAGATGCTTGAGCAGCATGTGAACTCCTGAAAGCTCTTCTTGCTTTTTTGGCGGACGTGGGTTGTTCCACGTCCTCTGCACGGAAGCTGGACAGAGAATTTGATGTGGCTGCTCAGATGAATGGTGGTCAAACACGAGTCCGGATTACATGATAGCCTACAAATAAGTATATAAAGAAAGCTAGAACTTTACTAAGCGTAACAAACGACAGAACCCCAGTGACAAGACCTTGATCATAATGCAGTTACTTTATCAAGAGACCTACAAGTACAAGACATTGGGTGATGAATTAGTAACTATTGGTGCCATTGTGTAGGGGATTATATGACCCCTGTCAACACCTCACTGCCGTAACCACCAGGATATCTGATGTATCCAATATGTATCCAGGATACTATAAGTATCCTATATGTATCCATTATGGTTAGGCTACATCTATTTAATAGGATCATCCTAGAACAGTGATGATCAGTAATCAGAGCAGGATGCGAGAACACAATAGAACAATCATATTGAGAATACTAGATTAGATAGAGACCATTTTTATGGTCATAATTTTACAAAACGAACAACAACAAACAAAACCATCGTGTATCTACCTTTTACCTAACTTCTTTAGGCCGATAAGGCACAGTAATTACAGCTTTAAGCTGGTATTTTTAGTGTTTCTACGATGTCATCATCTACTCTTTCTACGTCCATCCGAATTGAACGTCTTCTTCGCATCTTCCACCGTCCACTGAGACGTTGATGAGTATCTTTAATTGATTAATTGCTCATTTGCATTTCTAATATTGCAAATCACACTATTGAAACGCATCCACAACGCTCACACTTGTCCTGCTTTGGAGTTTTTTACCTTTCCCAAACACAGGATCTGTTGGTTAGCGTTAGCGGATGCATTCACGACACAATCACGAGATGATGTCCACGCCAAGAGATATGGATCTATCCGATATCGTGATACTCGAGGGAATCAATTGGAGTTCGCATATTGTATCCATATTTTGTGGAGGCAGCGCAAAATAATTGTTGCATCTACGCGAAGATCTGCGAAGACGAAGGCATCACTTCTCTGCTCGCAAGTTGCCAACAATACCTGACAACGAGCTTGACGCTGATCTTTTCTCGTATTGTAACGAGCACAATCCCTCTCTCTCTTTGGCGTCGGCAACAACGATTGCCGAGATTGCCAAGGATGCATCTATTGCAAGAGCAGCAGCATTGCTAATATCATGCGAGGAATTGCATGCACGGAAGCAACCGTGGGCCAATCGGCATGAGTCGAGGACGCCGATTTGCTGAGCAGTATGGCTCAAGTCGTACCCTTTATCCGTTTGCTTCAACGAAGCAGACAAAGGAGCAAGATACCAAATGCCACACGATAACAATAACGCACGGCAGCAACATCAATGATTGCTTGGGCAGCGATGCATACAATAGCATTGTTCAAAACTTTGATCGAGTACGCGAAGGGATCGATCAATGAGCTAAGAAGTCTAGAGTTGGTCGTAATGGCACGACGCATCAGTCATCAGCAACAGCATCAAAGGATGCTTCTTGCTTTTGGATTGCTTGCTCGACAACGAGCAACACACGACATCGTACGTTTACACGTACGGCGAATAACAACTAAAGAATAAATCTAATTGATTTAATCTTCATCTAATTATTTTAATGCTTTGTAGCATGAGCTGTTATGCCAATGGCAACAAACTCTAATTAAAATTGAATTGCAAGTTCAAATATGTATGGCAACGACTATACAAAAGTAAGAATGAAACAATAGCATTCCTATTCTTTCTTTACGTTACGCCAATGGCATAACTGTATGCATCATTAAAAGTTAGCATCTTATCTATTTTTATTGTAAGTTAAAAGAAAGAATAAAGGCTTGAATTGATTTCATTTCTTTCAATTAGATGCACTGTCATCTAACACAACTGCCGCGTTCGCTATTTTATTGAGCTCGCGATGAGCCTCTTGCTGTCACAGAGAGCGCTAGAGGTCGAATGGCATAGCCATATCGATCGCACCAATGTTGTCATCTCACGCTGTGAGATAGGCAGGTGGCTAGTCGGGTCGACAGTCGACACCGATCGTCAATCGTCAAAGACGAGATGCGACTCAGGCTAGTTCTTAGAATCAAAGCCGTCGCCACGTGATTCCGAAAATACGATCGACATTTTTCGATGAAAGTCCGTCGGCTTGCTAAGGCCGGTTCTTGGATCCATTGTCACGCACACGTAGTTCCGAAAAATTAGCACCGCGTTTTTCGATGATAATTTGCTTGACAAGATACCTTTGGGTACATGCCCATACGTATAACCATACTTACGTAATTTACGTACGTACTTGTATATAATATACATACACTCCAATGAATTGCATCTGCTACTAGCAATGCAATAATAAGAATAGTAGGGTAATGATAATCATACCCAAGCACACAATAATATATTATGTATGTGCCAAAACAACAAGCTTTATTACTCAAAATCATATCAAAACAATAATTGATATGCCAACAATATTTATTTCATAACACCAATGGTATTATGATCTCATGTAGTGTTCATATGCCAATGGCAAGTGTGCACACAACCATAACTGTCTGGGTTTAATTGCAAGACAATAACCCATTATAATAATAAAAGAAGAAGCCAATAGTTGCAGAACATATTGGTCCTAGCCATGGCACGATGCACCACTGTGCTCGCCTGCAAAAAGCCAATCTCAAGAAGATTGATTTGAACAGCATCATCCACTCTGAATTAAAATTAATTCTAGTAATGATGTCATATTGAGGCAGGCCCAATAGCTGTCTCGATCCAGCATGATTGCATTGTTGAGAAGTAACGTCACAACAATGTTAACACAGGCAAATGCTGCAATTGAACTGAAAGGCCAATTCCAGTCTACAAATATCAAAACCAAAGTTGATAGCATGTATCAACTATTGCAAAACAAAAAGTTTGCACATATTCTTATAGTATGTATTAGCTAATGCATACTACAACCTTTGCATCTATAATGATGACAAACCAATCCGTTCATACACATGTAATGATGGAGAGATAAATAACGCTCTCTGATGTCAATTGCAAATGTATAAAAATACATTGCATACTATACATACCTTTCAATAAAAGACATGAAAGTTAGTAGTTTGAAGCAACCTACTACTTTAGGAACCATAGATCAGTCATGATATATAATACTCATGATGATAGCCCCAAATATTTTTATTACCTTTTGACTTTAAGTTGAAGTCAAATAAACTATATTGCATGACTAAATAGTCATAGCAATTATCCAAGCATTGACCAACATTTTGCCAATGTCTTGATGTCATTTGGACTCCCAAGAGATCCAAAATTATGTGAAGATGATTGAAAACCACTTCAATAATAATTCCACATACTACTTGCACAAATCTTGATTGCAAAGCAACATAGAAATCATACCATAGTGTCAACAACTTCAAAGAATTGTTGAATCGTGCAAATGAAAATAGATTCAAACGTCTATAAGAGGTATTGTGAGCAAACCTCCACACAGAGTCTCTGTCAGCAGAGTTAATGTGAAGCTTCTTCACATTATAATATACGGTCAAAGTCCCTTTGAAGCATAACGTATACCTTGCTTTGAAAACCTTTCAACGTATAACACCTGTGCTTGAACACTCAAATAGTTAACAAGCTATTTCAACTATTTTAACACTACATATTTATGGCAATTGCCATCCTTCGCAAATGATTAGCGAATGCACCGTCTCCTTCATCTCCGGATACATTCACGGAGGGGAAGAATTATAGGAGAATGATTATTGACCCAAATCAATGATTGAAAATACAATTTCATACAGCAAATGCAAAAGCAACTGCTAGTACATGTAAAGCAGTAGAAAACTCCCTGCTACAATGTTTGCAAAAACAAACATGGAGATACGAATTGTAATCTCTAGAGTTCAATATATGAACAACATAAAACAATCTTATGAGAGTTGCTACATAGCAATCCTAACTGAGTGAACATGACTAAATACCCATGTTCTTTAACCATGCATGAACATAATGCAATATGAAAAATATCGCAAACTATAGTCTGGCTGAATCTGGATATAAATACACCAGACAGCTAGAAAAGTATAGGGCCATCCTGTACAATTATCCTTTTCAACATATGTCTCAACCCAGACATAATTGATCAGACTTCGGCAACAGCAATGTGTGCCAAGCAAGTGCAAGCTTAAGCATCTGCGCTTGGTAATGCTTTGGAGTCAAAATCATCCAAAGATATGCTCTTACAGCAATGCTAGGTAATATTGCGAAGTCAAAGTCTTTCGAAAACATATTCCTAGAGCATACCCTTTTGTTGCTGATACAACAATATCATCACGTTGTGAACAGTAGTCAATGACGAACTGCACCGTGACAATAAGAAGCTAAGTCAACACATGACCATGCTTCGGGATCAGAAAGTTCTGAAGCTAGGCCAAACCAACTAAGGCTAAGTCTCTGGCCAAGATTTAGTCTCCTTTAAAAGGTTGGGAGTAAGAATTTCTGAACTTTACACTATTGAATATATACACTTCAATGGTACAATAACGATCCAGTTACGCGGGTCAAGCGTTTCTGAGCGTATCGACATACGTAGGATAACCCCGTATCGTTGACAAACAATATTCCACAAACCCCTGTGAAGACAAACTCTAAACCCAATAGTTTGTGACAACAAACTACTAATTAATAGTTTGCATAGAGGTTTTTTCCGCTTACGTGTTTGTTGGAACATACCAAAGGGCTGAATATGCCACTTTGCCAAAGGTTTCCACATTCAACAGCTTTTTCCTCTTTCTTCTTGTATCTTAATGCATGGCGAATGTGCATTCGCCATGGAGGGGAAGAGTGACGTAACCACAAGGATATTTGGTTATATCCAGTACATATCCAGGAACAATAAGTATCCTAAATGTATTATGTGGGTACTTCCTATAATGGAGTTCTGGTCACTTGTGATATCAAGGCTACTGGGTTACATCTGTGAACACCGAGAAGAGTGTAGAACCTAGAACAGAATAGAACAATCATATTGAGAATGCTAAATAGATAGAGGCGATTCATATGGTCATGATTTTACAAAATGATAAACAACAAACAAAACCATGGTGTATCTACCTTTTACCTAACTTCTTTAGGCCGGTAAGGTGCTGTAATTACAGCTTTAAGCTGGTCTTTTTGATGTTTATACGATGTCATCGTCTACTCTTTCTACGCCCATCCAAAATAAACTTCTCCTTTGCATCTTCCACCGTCCGCTGATACATTGAGGAGTATCTTTATTTGATTAATTATTGCTCGTTTGCATTTAATATTGCAAATCGTACAATTGAGACACATCCACAACACTCACGCTTGCCCTGCTTGGGAGTTTTCTACCATTTGGAAACACAGGATCTTTTGGTTTACGTCAGCGGACCCATTCACGGCACCATCGTGAGATGACGTCCACGCCAAGAGATATGGGTCTTTCCGATATTATGTTCCTAAGACATGCTCAATACTATCACCTCGCAATTTTGCATGCCTCTTGCGGGCGCACGTAAGTTGCCAGACAACTGCCGCCGAGCTTGACGCTCTGCTAC
>JALLAS010000721.1:0-11687 GCA_036939415.1 Detonula confervacea
GATCCAAAAAAAAAAAAACTACGTACATACATACCGTAAGGTACGTATCGATCCAGGATCTTGCTGTTGCCGCGGCCGGCAGCGCGCTAGTTGATTCTAGCCTAATAGTACAGGGCCACGCCATTGTCGCAAGCTGTCGTCTATCGCACGATGCATAATTTAGCCCTTCGGCGGCAATTATTTACGCCGCTTGAACTCGAAGCTGTACACCCCCCTCTATCTGGCTTGAGCTCGTTCTAGGATACGGCCGGCGCGCGGGCGGTGCGTGGTTGGCGGTTCATCGGAAGGAAGGAGACATGACGCGTGCTCTCGGAGGAATGAAGCTGGATGAAGGCAAGCACAGAATAATATTGAGTTTATGCTTGCTCATTTCGATTCATCTCTGTCTTCGTGTTACCCTCTCACTCTACATTGTTCACCAACTTGGCTTCAATAGGAACAGCCAACAGCAGCTGATACTATCTAAGCTTTCAACTGCCGTGTCACAATACTATAGTGACCAATAACAAAACGAGATGAAGACTCAGAAGAAACGCTCGATTCAAGCAGCGGCATTGGTGACAACTCTGCTTGCATTTATTACGACACATTTTCAATACACAGCGGTTAAACGCGAAATGCAATCTACGCCATGTCCTCCCAGCATTACAATTATAAGAGGAGGACTTGATCCACCACTCGGTCAATCGGGCTTCGGTTCATACTTCTTTGTTGAAATATCCGGCATGATCGAAGATCAACTGTTGCGCTCGTCGTCAGACAGTAATGCAAAGAATTTTGTGGTTGTGCCCCGCACCGACTCGGAGAGTTCCTACTTCAACAAAAAGGGTAAACTGCACATCAACAAATGGAGCCGTTACTTTCTACCAGTCAATGGCCATTTGCTCCATTGCATTGACGACGATAACGATAACAACAAGCGAATGGGTCGCAATCGCAATGCATTACCTAAAAAACGCAGCCTCATTCGAAATTACACGTATGATGTGGAAATACACATAGCTGAGGGAAGGATCAAACCTTGGCCTTATGGAGAAACAGAGCTAGATCTCTATGGCAACGATGACCATTTGAATAATACTTGGTACAAAGCAAATAGACTTCGCGGACATGCTATAGTGTCAAAGTACTTCATTCCTCAGCCCTCAATCTCAGCGCACATCAATCAATTACAATCTAAGCTGTTTGCTCATAAGCATCCAATGCTTGGAATACATATGAGAGGGACAGATAAAATGAATGCTGGCGGTCGTATCTTTGTCTCCCCTGAAACATATGTACCCTACATCAAATCATTCCAACGAAGGTTCCCATCTGGAGGTATATTCGTTGCAACCGACGATGCAGAAATGCTTCGACAATTGGCCCATGATCACAATATTAAATTTCAATCTCAAGCCATCAACCGAGAGACTGGGGAAGAAGTAATTCCTTTCACTATTGATCATCCTGATGGACAGGAGCAATTGGGGGTTGAAATTATGACGGATATTTATTTATTGTCGCGGTGTGATTATCTACTTCATGGAGTTTCAGCTGTCATTGAGGCGGTGATGTATCTTAATTTGGAGTTGCATGAGAATTCAATCAATCTTGATTATACTGAAGAATCTTCCTACCAGATCCCTTGGGCTGATTGACTCGGCGTTTGTTCAATGCTGAATGGTTGTTGTTTTTGAAAGGCCTGCGACTGTTAAGTTTGGCTAGCGTCTCTAATAATGCACAAATACTCAGAATTCATGTACACTTCTTCTTCCCAAAATAATTATTTGGCATAATGGACCCAACGATGCTGCCATAAGATAAACTAGCTCACATGCCCTTTTTGCGTCAGCTTGAGTTCTCCATCTCTCTCTCTTTGCTTATTTTATTATGGCAGTACCAACTCATTCTAGAAAGTCACTTTTAGTCTCAATCTTTGGCCCGCTTCAAAGATATTCATATGTGGAATGCCTTTGCATTGTCTGATGCTGTTTTGCTTTTGATTTCAAATATCAAGAGGAAGTGCTACAGCAGGTACAATATTGTGCACATACTGCCTTAGTAAGATTGAACAGTAGAGTACTGTGCTTCGTCTTTCCAACATACACATTGTTGTTTTACAGTACATCCTCTAAAGAGTGACTTTCGTCCTCATCAAAAACAAATGCAACCAAACCTCAGCGCTGGAAAATGGAAACTGTTACATCTCTCTCTTTCATCATTCACGTGTCAAAGAACAACTTTGACTGATACTTGAACTTTGTTCATACCATTACAATTGTCGAAATCACACTATGGAAAGATGTCTGAGATATTCGGGTACATGTGCGGGTATGTAGGATTGGTATATTCAGGAAGATGATTAGAAAATTGGTTATCTGTGGGAAATAGGATACCAGTACTTGTGTTAAAGGTGAGCAATATCCGTACAGTTGCCTGCATAATATAAGTAGGTTGTGTGAGTGAAGTGAGATATACAAATGGAAGGTGAGGGGTTCGAACTCACGCGTAGGAAATGAGAATAATAAACATCAAACTAGAAAAGGTAGGATGTAATGTGCACATATGATGTTCGTAGAGGTTCAAATGAGAATAATAAACATGAAGAAGTGAAGCACACTTTGAATGTTGCTCCATTGCAGTGAACGTGAGGCGGTGCGGGCTCATGGACAGTTCCAATCTATCCATGAAGCCTTTTTCTTCTTCCAGAGTTTTTTCACGCCTTGATAGAGTGGTTGCCTCGACTGTAAATAAAGGTGAAAGAGGCAAGCTAGAACAGTACCCAAATGAAAATTATGAACAAGACTATTCAAATTACTCGCTCTATCCCCAATTCTTTGCACTTTTGCGCTCAAAACAAATCACATCTATCTCTATCTATCTATCTTTACAGCATCACTCATATATTGATCCCAACACCAAACACAATCAATCACTCATCATGCATGTTATCATAAAACGCCTCCTGCAACCTGGACTCATATTCATTCACCATATCCGAAATCTGTTTCTCCAAACTCTGAATATGACCCTGCAACCGTCCCTCCTTCGACTTTTGCAATTCCAACGTATTATTCAACTTGTTCATCTCCGACTTGGCGTTTCTACGCTGCCGCTGTAGATCTTTCTTGGTTTCCATCAACCGGGTCTCGAGCTCGTTCGCGATGATTTTGTCCTCGGACGACTCTTTTCGTTCTTTGCGTAGGCGTTTGATTTCGGCTTCGAGGGATGCGATTTCCTTCTCGAACTCTTCGTCCTTCTCGCGAATGATCCTGTTGATGCCCTTTTCGAACTCTTCTTCCTTTTGTTTGATGAGGCTGTCAATTTCCATTTCGGACAACGAATCCTTCATCTTTTCATCGTTCAACTGCTTTAGTAGCGCATCCTCCTTCTCAATCTGAGCCTGTGCCTTCTTCTTGGCATCGCGTAATTGCATGATGTACGACTCCTCCACCTGGCGCAACGTCTGTTCCGACTTCTTCTTGAATTCACGGAGTTCCTTGAGGTATGAATCTTCCTTCTCGATGAGGCTCTTTTCGTGTTCCTTTCTGAGCTCACGCACAGACATGGCATGCTCGTCCTCCTTATCTTGAAGAGCCCGTTCGTGCAGCTTGTTCGCCTCCCAGAGCTTTTGGGAGTGCCCCGAGCCCTCCTCCTGCAGTTGCTGAATCTTCTTCTTGAGATCGCGGATTTGCGACAGGTAGGTATCCTTTTGATACTGTCCATCCTCGGCTTCCTTGCAATTCTGCTGCTCCACATTGGCCAGATCAGCTTCCAATTGTTGGATTCGATCCTCGGTGTCCTCAACCTCTTGCTGCAATGCTCGCTCCTTTTGTTGGAATTCAAGCTTGATGGAATCAAGTACCTTGCATGACGAGTTTTTAGCCTCTCTCATTTTCTCATCGTAATCCCTTTCGGTTTCCATCAGCTTCTCGTCATATTCTCTTTCAGCCTCCCTAATCTTCTCATGGTATTTGCTTTCCTTCTCTTCGCATTCTCTCTCAGCCTCCTGCAACTTCTCCTCGCACTGCCTCTTGGCCTCGCCGCATTCCCTTTCAGTTTCCTTCATCATATCTTGATATTCCCTTTTGGCTTTTTCGTATTCTCGTTCAGTTTCCCTCAACATACCGTGATATTCCCGTTCCTTCTCGATGAACTCTGTCTCCTTTCCTTGGAACTCCATCTTAATCGCATCAATCTCCCTCCGCGCAGCCTTCTCAACCTCGTGCTTCTTCTCTTCCAATTCCTGTTCCATCTCGCGTTTCTTCTCTTCCAACTCCCGTTCCTTCTGTTCGAATTCTGCCTTCGTGGCATCAAGGACCTTGTGCGACCTATCCGCCTCGTCGAGCTTTTCTCGTAACTTGTCCTTGAGCTGATACAGCTCCAACTCCACGGCGCGATCGCTCTCGCCGGTATTCTGGTTCTTGGCCAGCGATAACTCGGCCACGCGGGCTTCCTCCTTGGCATGATTGGCCTCCTCTTGTGCCCGCTCCACCTCCTCCATGGCCTCATTCGCTTCCTCCTTGGCCCGCGTTGCTTCTTCCGTAGCAAACTTAACCTCCTCCCTCGCATCCTCCAAATCGTGCTCCAACGTCGCTATCTGATACTGCAACGTGACATTCTCCGACAAACTCTCGGTCTTTCCCCTGCGCTCCTTCTCCAACTCGGACTCGAGCTCGTCGATGGTCTCGTTGTGCTCCTTGCGTATGGCAGCGTTGAAGTTGCGCATGTCCTGAACCTCCTTGGTGGCGGTGTCTAGATTCATCTTAAACGTTGCGAGGGTGCCCTCGCTGCAGTTGCTGGCCACGGAGGCATCGGGGGCAGCGGCGGAGGCGTTGCCGCCATAGTTGTGGAATCTGGAATCGAAGTCCGTTCGAATGCTGGATACGACGGAGAAACTGTCGGTGCCGGTGGCCGTCTCCTTGAGCTGTTTGATCTCCGCCTCGAGCTGCTCGCGCTCTTCGTCCCACTGCAGCTCCCTATCCGTTATCACGGCACGGACCTTGTGCTCTTCGTTTTGGGCCTTCCAGCAACGATCATTCGCTTCTTGGATCTCGTCCTCGAGCTTCTTTTGCTTGGCGGTCCATTCCTTTTCCTTCTTTGCCAGCTTTTCGTCAAGGTCAAAATCGACCTTTTCATTGGCCTGGTACTTTTCGAGTTCAACAGCCGCCTTGTCCAAGCTTTCGCGTAGACCCTTGACTTGCTGCAAATGACTGTACACTGCCTCGCTGTGACCCTTGTTGGTCTCCTCTGCCTCCTCCTTGAGCGACTCCACCCGGTGTTCCAACTCTGCAGACTTTGCCTTCTCTTCCTTTAGCTGTTCAAGCAAGCGGCTTTTCTCTGAAATCGTTTGCATGAGCTCATGCATTTTCATGGTGGCTTCGGAAGTAGTAGTTGCAGCTTCGTGGCTCATGGAGTCATTGAGCAATTCAACCTGTTTTTCAAGTTCTGTTGCCCTGACCTTCTCTTTCTCGAGCTGGCGGGATTGCTTTTCGTTCTTTCTCGTCAGCGCCGTTATCGTCCTGGCTGAGGCCGTGATGGCAGCCTGTCTCGAGGAGTCGGCGGAAGAGACTGTCGAGGCTTCATAACCTTGATCCCGTTCCGCCGTCACATGAGAGCCAGCATCATCACGGGCACGTTGGATGGCCAGCTCGATCTGGGTCTTCTCCTCCATGAGGCGATCCACCACCGACATTTGATCGCCGCTCTTCACGCTGCCACCGTCTTCCGCAGCATTGATCTTGCCGACACTGCCAGACGTCCTGCTTCGAGGACTCGCGGCAGCCTCCACAACAGTATCATCCTCCTCCTCGTCCTCATCATCGTCCATCTCATGCTGCTCAATGAACGTCAGCTTGCTCACCCCATCATCGTGCGAATTGCTATGAACGATATCATCGTGATGCGCATTGCTAAAAATCCCCTGGTGGACGCTCTCGCTCACGCTCCACACGGGCGCCACGCCCAACAACGTAATCTTGTTCAACGCCGCCTCGCTCCGCTCCTTGTCCGCCTTCAACCTCGCGATTTCCTCCAACAGGGCATTTTCGCTCCGGGCCTTTTCGGCCTGCAGCTTTTGCACCAATTGGGTACGTTCCTGCTCCGCCAACAATTGGAACTTTTGCTCCCGTCGCTGGGAGGCGTTGGCGATTTCGGCGCGTTCCTTTTCGGATTCGAGGCGGGAGATTTCCTTCTCGAGCTCGATGCGCTGGAGCCGTTCCTGTCGTTCCTTCTCGAGTTGGAGCCGTTTGCCTTCCGCTTCCTGCGCGAGGCGGCGCCGTTCCTCCGCCTCGGCTCGAGCTCGAACCTCCCGTTCCTCCCGCTCCTCGCGCTCTCGCGCGACGCGCTCCGCCCCGGCGGCCTCCTCCGCCTCCTCGGCCGCCCGCTCCCGCAAACGCCTTTCGCGCCGCACCTTGTCCTCGCGCTCCTCCTCCAGGCGCCGCGCCTCCGCCTCCTTCTGCGCCCGAACCTCCCCTTCCTCCCTCTCCCTTCGCTCCCGCCCCCTTCGCTCGGCCTCCTCCGCCTTCTGGGCCGCCTGCTCCCGCAGGTGCCGTTGGTACTCCTCCTGCTTCCGGGCGACGAGGGAAAGCTGCTTTTCCTCCGCCTCCCGGCGTTCCTCCCGCTGCCGTTCCTCTTCCCGCGCCCGGCCCGCTCGCTCCTCCTCCTCGGTTTGGGCCTCCGCCCGAGCCAACGCCTGCAGGTGCTGGGTCAACTGTGTTCCGTAGCTGGTATTGCTGCCATTGCTCTTGTAGGAGTTGTGGTCGGCACGGGCACTGCTGATGCTGCTCGTCTTGTAGGTACCGCTAATGCTGCTCGACTTGCCGGAGCGGACGCTGCTCATCGTGCCGTCGTCGTTGCTCGGAATGGTGGGCAGCGGTTGGGTCGCAGAACCTTGGACGGAGCCCGACGGATGATTGAGCGGGCCGCCCGAGCAAAAGGAGCTCGTCGGGCGTTGTTGGCCGGCAGACATGGGGCTGCTGCCGCCGACGGACAGTTCCTCCCGTAGTTCGGACAGTCGTTGGTCCAAACGCTCTTGTTCCGACGCGGAGGAGGAGTTGGACGGCTGACGCTGTTCCTGTTGCTGTTCCTGCGGCTGGTTCGCCGTACCACCTTGGATCGGAGCCGACCGATGCGGCTGCTGCTGTTGTTGCAGGGACTTGGGCTTGCCGTCCCTGAGCTGTTGCTGCTGTTGCTGCTGCTGCTGCTGCTGCTGCTGCGGCATCGGATGAGACTGCGGCGGATCCGGTCCTCGATGCTGCGACTGCGGCGGAGGATCGGGCCCTTGGTGAGAAGACCCTTGGTGAGAAGACCCTTGGCGGTGGTGCGACGGAATTTGAGTCGAGGAGTGATTATTATTGTAGCCGCCGCCGATGCCGATGCCGCGATTGCCGTTGGGATTGCCCCTCATCCTGGGCGTGACGGGCGTGTGCCTAGGGCTCATGGGAGGCAGGTTGCCGCCGCCGCCGACGTGGAGGCTCTTGGGCGGCAAGGGTCCTCGAGGAGCGGCGGCGGCGGCGGTTCCATTATTATTGCGGTTGCCGCCGCCGCTTCCGCCCGCAACGCCGGAAGGGAAGCCGCGTTGCGCGGCGCCGGCGGAGTTGCCGGGGGGAGCCCCGAAGCCTCGAGGGGTGCTCCTGCTGCGATGCGCACCGGCATCGCCGGCGGCGGCGGCGGCGGCGTTGTTGTTGTTGTTGTTGTTCGGCGGCAGCATCGTCGTCGCCCTTCCCGCGGCGACGACGCTGTTGTTGCTCCCGGAGAAGAAGTCCAATGCCGTGGTCCAGGTGCTGCCGCCGGTGCTGGGATCGTCCCGCATCGAGGAGGACGCCGCGGGGGCGTCGTCGTCCGCGTTGTTCGCGGCGCCGGCGAAATCGGCCTGATCCCACGAGAAGGACCTCGCGGGCCTGGGGTGCCGCGGCTGGTGCAGGGGGCTGCTGCCGTTGCCGTAACGCCCGCCGCCGTTGCCGCCGGCATTGCCGTTCGACTGCAACGGATTGAGTCCACCATTGTCGTTGCCGTCGTCGTCCCCGTGCCCGTCCCACGAATGGTACCGATCCTTGTTATTTCTGGCACAACCCCTGAACTTGGAATACACGGGCGATACTCCCAGCTTGTTCATCATCCCCCTTGCGCTCCTCGGGGTCATTTGATTCCAACTCACGTTCTCGTTCGTCGTCGGCTCGTTGCCGTTCGAGCCGCCGCCGCCGCCGCCGCCGCCGAATTTATTCCTGCCAAACTTGGAATTGTTGCCGCCCATCACCACCGCCACCGCCGCGGGAGGGCTCATGATCATCTCCACGTTGCCCTCGGGCTCGTGCTCGATCAGGGTCATGTCGTCGATGAGCTCGGCGGCGTCGTCCTCGAAGGAGGAGTACTTGTCGCGGGGCGTCGAAGGAGCGGAAGCGGCTGCCGCGGTCGCGGCGCCGGGGGCGGGATTGGCGGCGGCCCTGGCGGCGTTTGCGTTCGTTGGGGCGTTGGCGGCGCCGGCGCGGGGGGTGGTGGAGGTTTTGACGGAGAGGTTTCGCTTGAACGACGAGTTGCCGTTGTTGTTGCCGTTGTTGTTCGTGCTGGTGCTTTGGCCGTGATTGCCGGCCTTGCCAAATCCGTTGTTAGCACTGCTGCCGCCACTGCCCCTGCTGGCACTAGCGCTCCTACTCCTCGAAGGAGTCCTCGTCCCGCCACCGCCGCCCTGCTGCTGCCCGTGCCTCGATCCGAACTCCCTAATCTTCCTAGCCACCTCCTCGCTGCCCTCGTATTCCGCTCGCCCGGCTAGCATCTCGGCGGTGTTCCCATCGCCGTCCTCGCTCGAGGCCACCTTGTGTCCGGTGGCGACGCACACCATGTCCACCACGCCCGATTCGGCGGCTCCCTCCCGCGGACCCCATTGGGCCAAATAATGGAGGGGGAGCATGCCGTTGGGATCCTCCTTGAGCGCCGCCTGCGGGAAGGACATCAATAACAGGTACAATACTTCCCGAGAGCACTTGGCGCCGCACGCGTAGTGCAGCGGGAGCATTCCCTGATCGTCCAACGTTTTGGCGCCGTCGGGATGGGATTGGAGGAGCGTGCGTAAGAAGGAGGTGGGGGGATTCAATGCGCAGGCGCTGTGGATGGGTAGAAATCTCCATAAAACTCGCCCGCCTCCGCCGGAGGCATCGTTGTTGTTGTTGTCGATCGTGACCTTATTCCCGCGGCCGTCTCGTTGATAGCGCACCACCCACGTGGCGGCCTCCCGAGGAATGTTGCGGCATTGGGCCTCGGCCGCGTCCCACTCGGAATTGCCAATGTGTTCGTACAGCGAGGTGACGTTTTCGTCGTAGTCGACCGTGGTATCGTTGGGGGTGCAGGAGAGCAGCACGGGCGCGGAGGACGAAGAGGAGGATCCTGCGCTGTTGCTGTTGCTGTTGCTGTTGCTGTTGCTGTTGCTGTTGCTGTTGCTGTTGTTCGTTGGCGTGGCCATCGGGGAGTGCATCATGCGCATGGGAGAGCGATGCCGCACGGGCGAGGCGAGCGAGTTTATCATAATAATATCGTAGTATCCTCTCTCCGATGCTTCCTTTCTTTCCAATGTTGTATCGGTTCTTCTTCTCTCTATTATTTCATACGATTTTCATCGGGACTGTTCATTCTCGGTATTCTCTTGGAAGCAGTTCATCGAACGATTTGTTATCTTTCCCGCTCACAACTTTTGTTTCTCCAATAGCATGATCGTCTCCTCTGATTTGAATTGTTGATGGTGCATGCCTCGGTGCATGTCATGTGCACCACATGATGCATCATGCATGAAGATTATATATTTGATCTTGATTTGATTGTTGGCCTCGTTTGGCGTCGGCATCAAGTTGGAATATCTACACGTCCGATTATTATACGTGTGTTACATGTCGTATTTCTCGATGAGGATAATTTAGCCTACGGATACGTAGGTTTGTGTCTCAGTGTGTGATGATATTAGTTCGCCGAAAAAGGTTGCCCGGCGCGTTTTCCAAGATTACGTCCGCCAGAATAAATGTGGCGGGAGCGTTTGGCTATATTTTATTATGTACATATTATGTGCCTTCTACAGCTTGTGCCATACTGTATGTTCTACTGTAGGGCTACCTACTATGCAATCATACCAGGATCAGAGATGGCAAAAGCATGATCAAAGTCATGCTGCATGATAAGTACTTAGTAATGATAGGGTCATTATTCGTTTTATGATGAACTAGGCATCCTTGGGGCACCGTGATGTCAGGTGGTGATCCCTAACAAAAAATATTAGAACAATATATTCCGCGAGGTCGTGAGGTTCGAAAAATATTCTCTTTCTTTTGGCAGGAACCTGTCGGAACCATTGGCAAGATCAAAAACAACACGCAACCATCGCGTGGTCCCCGAGATGGTCACAATGGCGAATCAGCTCCCCTATGCACATTTCACGTAGTGACATCCGAAACGCTCCTGTAGCGTATTTTGACCTCCAGGGGAACAAAATGAGACTTAGTCTCTCCATAAGGTCATCAAGACACGGTTGTATTTGTTCCCCTGGAGGGTGCATTGGCAAAAATCTAGCACCCAGTCGTGTATCCATCCTTGAGTCCCAATTCTCCATCTCAAAGGACATCAACATTAATGCGGCCAACATGGGACCTCCACATGCACCCAATATTGCAGACCCGCGTGCGTCTATGACGAGACAAGTCAGCCGGGCCAAGTCTCCCATTGGTTTTTGAAAATCTGACAATAAAAGGATGAAATACCACCACAGAATCGGGATACTATTTCAATAATGATGGGCAGCAGTGGCAATATGAACAACAGCAACAATGATAGTTCAATGGTGATGAATGGGGGGCTGATGGATAGGGATATGTGATAAGATCGAACAAAGAATTGCAACAAGATGCGGCTCCAACAAGAAACAATGACTCCACAACTACACGCACTATTAGTCATAGCAACGCATCTCCTCAGAATTCCTCGTAATTTGCCTATCTTACATCTTCCATGTACAACCACAACGAAATAATTACTATGAAAATATTCGCATTCTTCCACGCATATCAATCAAACCAGCTTTAGGTTGATTTGCACCTCCTCGCATTTGTGCATATCATCTTTGTTCATCTAGATACAGAGATCTGCAATAAAATGAAAAGCAAAAAGCAAACAAAACTAACTCAGATCGGAAACAAACAAATGTGTTGCAATCATTGCAAAAGAGGGAGCGTCAATTGTTTCAAGACTGTGGCTGAGCTCAAGTAATAATAATGCCCGCAATAAATAACAATAAATATATATTATTACCTGCTTCACCACCTGGCACGTTAATATTGAAATACAATTACATAAAACAAGTGTGCAGGTATGGAAAAACATGACATCAGTCTAGCAAAGGAAAATCTGAGAACAGAGCCAATAGCCACTGCTGCCGTCATTGCTGCCGTCACCACTGCCACCACTGCTGCCATCACCACTGCCGCCACTGCTGCCGCTACTGCTACCACCACTGATATCACCACTGCTATCACAATGCCACCAATGCCATCACTCACACTGTCCATTATTGTAAATACATACACCACTTCTATTGACGCTACTGTTCTTGCTATTGCTGATGATACTGATACTGATATGATGCACTGATAAGAATTCTGGCTATCATATGATTTTTCATGCTTCTAATCAATAAGAAAAGATCTAAAGAGGAGCGAGCAAACATCCTT
>JALLAS010000722.1:0-11693 GCA_036939415.1 Detonula confervacea
TTTGTTAGTCCCACGACCAGCCAGACACAACGTACTTTAGTCTAAATAGAGTGCGTCGGGTCGGGTTGACAAGGAACGGCTTGAGAAGAGCCACAGAGGGTGAATAGGAATTGTGAAAAAATAATGGACTGGTAGGCAGAGTGCACCAACTGGACTAGCACCATAAACTCTGTGATTCTCCATCACACATTATCATCAGATAATTGTTTCAATAATGTGCTTCAAATCCAACTACTTGATTATCTAGCTACTTATTACCTAATGTTTTGGGAAATGGTGTCTCTTTTTTGACATGTGTTATTGCTACTCTCTACACCAAACATTCCGATGTACAACAGATTTTGAACTACCAAACACTCAAATGGCATTGATGGTCTGGTTCTGTCCCTGTACCTAATCGTTTACATTTGTATAGACTGAAGTGCTATGAGTTTCAACATCCTCCAATACCCACTTCCTGATATTTTCCGTCGTAGCACAGTTTGGATAGCTAAAGGATGTTGATAGCGCATCGTCTTTGCATCTCTCACCGTCTTCGTTCTTTTGATAACTAACAAATGACAGCAAATCACCCAATACAACCTCGTGCACTGGCATAACTAGCCTGCTAGTGCTCGTGATGAATACTCCACTGGCTTTTCTTAAATCGTCCAATGTAGGCGGCCGTAATTCGACCTGAATATTGTGAGATTGGCATACTCTTAAGACGGAGTCACGGACTGATCCGTGCAGTATCCCCTCGTTTGCAGTTATAATGGATTCATCCTTTACAACGTAGAAGTTTGTTTGGGTTCCTTCTAACAATTCTCCTTTGTCGTTAAGTAGGATTATTTCCTCGTAGGATGACGATGATTGCACTTTTCCGGCCGGTTTAAGTAGCTTCTTACGATCAATCACCCATTTGGAATCTTTCGCCAAGGCATTTTCGCGACCATGCCCATGAATTAGTACCCGTGTGTGTGTTTTTGTAGATTGACTGCTATTGGATGTTCGAGGAAGAATGCCCACATGGCAGTATAGTATACTTTGAAAAGATTCCTTGTCATAACGTGCATAGGATTGTTCTGCCTTCTCTTTCTCTTCCCAAGTGGCAAGTAACGAAATGCGAAACTCGTGGCCGTTGTCTTTTTTGCCATTGTTCATTCGATACTGAGAGCAGAATGCATCCAGTGTTGAGCGTATGCAATTTAGTGCCATCTCCCTTTCCCATGCCTCATCAACAATTTTCAAAGAACCTATCTCATCTTTACTGGGGGTTCTGTGATGCAATTGAGGATGATTCGATTTTGATAGCGAGGGACTGTCAGACGATGATTCCGTAGTAGATGTCTCACAATAATTGCCATTTCTTCCCTCTGTGATATTTTCCAGAATACTTTGAGCGCTCAAAGCCAGTCTTCGAACATGATAATCGAATTGATATATGTGTGTCCCGCCTCGAACCGTACGGCAGGTGGTGTACGCCCCTCGGGGAAGGAGCTGTAGGAGGGTGCTGGCATCCATTGGGGTGTCAATATCATCTCGTGGCAATGAATTATTTTCCTCAGAGTTATTACTACTACTGTCTCCATTGCCATTTCTTTCATGTTGAATGTGTATCTGACTCCACGGCAACAGTGCGCCATTGCGCGACACCAAGTATCGATTGTCCATGTTATCATTAGAGGCATTTTCTGGTACGCCCAACGACAACGACGTTTCGGCACGAATGGGCATCGCCGTTGAAGAAAGCGGCTGCCGCGGTGATGTTTCTGGTGCAGCGGCAGATGCCATCACGGCAATTCGATTAAATTTGTTCTCCATCATGACATGATTTCTTCTTGGAACCAATACAAATAACGCATTTGCAATCCTTTTCATTTTTATGGGGCTCGTTTTATGGGGCGGGAAAGGGGAGGCGTTCTGATAGCAAATACAATAATAGCAAAAGAGGCCCCACGACGGAAATAATGGCCTTGCTACCTACGATACTAGATAGTACCAGTAAACTTGTGCCCGACGACATGCTGGTGGATGGATGGAGTCGGCCACAAGGCACGGCGCTGCGCGAGCTAGCGCCGAGCGGGAGGTAGGAGGGAAGGCGTCAGGCGTAAGGTAGTGCGTAGGAGTAGTAGCCTAGCGTAGCATCGACAGGCGGGAAGAGGAATCTCAGCGTCGCGTAGCGGTCGGAGCGATAGGCAGGAGGATGATGGAGGAAGAGATAGATGTAGCTGGAGGAAGATGATCATGGAGGATGTTCTTCGTTGTTTTTGTGCTCGTGTCTCAGTCGCATCTTCGATAGTTCTTGGATAGTAGGGGTACCTACGATAGTGTTGCGACTCATTTTATTTCGTCTTGATATTGCACTATAGTGCAAAATAGGAAAGTTCTAAGTACTAGGAGTAAGATGGTTTTCAAACGCTTAGGCAGTGATTTTGTTCACATAAAACGTAACACAGACACCGCGCTACCGGTACTCAAAGCGCGCAGTTGCGTGTTTGGAGCTTTTTGCGACGAATTGTTGCCCCAAATGAGCTTGCGAGCAACCGGTCGGTTGCTCGCAGCCCCATCCGGTACTCGTCTGGGAGCAACCGCGCCGCCGGTTGGGGTGCATGCCCTTTGTGAGCAGTTCAAGATCGGCAAACACATAGGAGTATTCTTTTCAGGTTAATCCTATACTAGATAGGACACCCATCCGGGTGACGTGCAGACCACCCCCTTAATCCGTAGGAGGCCCGTTAAGGGCCCCCAAACGGGTGGTAGATATTACAAAGTACGCTCACGTCATCGCTTCCGTCTGTCCGCGGACGCCTGAATAATGCGCTTGTCGGGAGTCTTTATCGTCAACATGGAAATAGGAACTCTCGGTATACTACTTTTGGCGGGATAAGGCTGTGCTTCGAGCGAGTTGACGTGTTTCAGTTCAGTTGTGGAACAAAATCGTAAAATCCCAACTGCACAAAAGTACTTCGAAATTCGCGATTGCCCAGTTGCTGTGTTACGTGTGTCGTGAACAAAATCACGGCCTAAAAGATCAGCCTGCATCACAACATTGCATACTCCTACACGGCAACGAAATCTTTGGATCATCTTCACCTTCATCATTTCACAAGATTGCTTTGAGGTATCTATCATTGGCTGATTTGAGATGAAGGAGGTTCTCATAAAATACAAAACCTGCAAGCAAAACCACAAAAGATAAGCCAACAACAACCAAAGTAATAAGTTACCACTTCTCATCTTAACAAATCACGACAATACTGCAACCGCAACACTCCAAATAATCATCAACTCGAATAGCGACTATGGGTCTCAAAGAATTCAAAGATTACGATGCGGAAGAAATCGGTATATGGCTCACGGCCCAAGGTCTTGGAGAGAAAGCGCCAGCATTTGTAGAGGAAGGAGTGGACGCCGATCTCCTATTGTCATTAAGCATCGATGATCTTAAGGCCGATTTAGATCTCTCTGGGCTGCAGGCGAAAAGAGTAATGAATAACATTGAATTTTCTAAAAATCTAACTAAAGGTGCCGAGGGCGGTGGAGATGGCGGAGAGGAGGCAGAGAAGCTGAAAGAGGAGATTGAATCCTTGAAGAGTGCATTGCAAGCGAAGGATAGCGAGATTGCTGCGCTCAAGGGCCAGGTTGAAACGTTGTCTACACCCGTGGTAGTGGTGGTGGAGGCAGAGCCTGAGCCAGAACCCGTGCCAGAACCGGAGCCCGTCAAGGCTGCTCCGGCACCCACGCGAGCTCCAGCACCCACACCAGCTCCTGCGCCTGCACCGTCCCACCATGGTAGACGCGGACCAGGTGAGTTTTGGGTATATTATCATAATTCTTATGTCCCACATTCTCTCCACTTCTTAATTCTCACCTCTTTTTGCTATTCTGCATCTTCTCTTTACTTGATTGGTTTCATAGGCGTTGTAGGTGGTGCTGCAAGGGGTGCCGCTGGGGGTGCTGTCAAAGGAGCCGTTGGTGAGTACTCTGATCAGTTTTTGTGCTGTGGTGCTTAGTGTAAAGCGGATATTAGGTTGGCGTGCTGGAATTTCGCCAATGGTGTTTGGGCAGAGTAATGCATTTGTAGCTAACAGATCCTTCTCCGTCTGTTGACCTTTTCTACACCATTAACAATGATGCAGTGGGAGCTATTCTTCCTGGTATGGATGCTGGTGATGGTGCGAGCGCAGGTATGTTTTACATGATATTATGATATCGTTTGTGTAATGACTTCTGCACTGCCATTTTGGTTTCTCATTCTAAACTCAATGTATTATCTTCTGTTCCACGAAGGAGCCGCTGTCGGTGCACTTAGTGGAGGTGCGAAAGGTCTTCGCGGGCGTCGTCGCAGGTGAAGAGCTTGATCTTTCAATGAATATGCCATATAGCCACTGCAGTTGTTTTTGTACATGTTTAGATGTTGGGCTGCCGAATGCTGATTCGTTTGTAACGAAAAAATGGACCTTCATGACCCTGTAAAGAACTCCGTCACAATTATCTAAAATAAGTGTTGGGCAACCATTTGAAGTGTCATCTTTACCAAATAAAATGCATTCGTAAGAAGGGCAGAACCTGTGACTTGCATTGGTTAGGCTAAACTGTGCCATATTTTCATGTCAGCACATGATGTGTATCTTGGCCATGGACATCACTGCTCCCAGTGTTGGCAGCTTCGGTCAGTTGGAGCTCCCCAATAACCTCATTGTTTTCTTTCGTTTCACAATCAACTGGACTCGGAGCAGTCTCGTAGATGAACACACCAGACACTGTTATAATGAGTGCAACATAAAAGGATGACGGAGGCTTGATCCCCTCTCCGAACACACTAAATGCGACCGCCCATGCATCTCCTGTCAACAAGCTTAGATTGAAGAATGCCGCATCTGATATTTGGAGAAAGGAGGATATTCCCTTATAGTTCACCATTGCCATTGACATGACCATAAACATTAACAAAACAGAATTATCCCTTCAGTTTCCGAACAAGTTTCGTTTTCACCCTTTCCAAAGAAGGCCATTATCTCATCCCTTTCCAAAATCAGTGCTTGGATGAATGAAATGATGGATGCAAAGAATGTCATGCATCCTAAGTATTCTAAGAGTGGTACATCTTTGACTGTCACCTCTTGAAGTGTGTTGACAATCCCAAAGAGTATGCCTCCCATGATGGCCAGCATGTCTCCTGCCATTTTATGTGGGTAGTCTTTTTCGATTAGTTCCTCTTCTGCATTCACACCATTACCGGATGCTAATTGTTTGTCCTCATGCCAATCCTGCATCACATTAATGCCGATTCCAGTGCTGCATACCAGTACTCCAAGGAGGCGAGTTTTGGTATATCGTCGTCCAACGCAAAATCTCGACATAATGATGGCCGAAGGGATTGCGAGGGCATCGAATAGCGACACACTGGTGATGGTAGTATATTTGAATGCTAATATTGTCGTGTAGTTGGCATATACATCAATGACTCCAATTAGTGCGTACTTCCATGGTGGCAAGTGCAAAGGGATCAGTCCAAATAAGGAATGTGGTCTAGTCTGAGCAATGTCAGTGTCATTATTTGATCCGAAAGCATTGTCACCCTCGTCAACAAACTGGTCATTTCGTGTGATTTCGGATGATGGCAGATTTTGGGACCAATTGGAGAGTAAATGATTTCTCTTCTCGGGCTTTGCGCTTATTGTTGGTATTATGGTCCCCTTAACTTCAGATGATAACTCGGTCAAATGATTTGAAGAGTTAGTTTTATTTCCACTGTCATTTCCATTATTTTGATGTTGTTGCATAGATGGACCACCTTGATCTGACAGTGATGAAAACGAGTCATGTTGATGTTGAGATGATAGGTCATCGTCACTTTTGTTTTTCCAAGCCAACCGTGTGAGACATGCAATGCTCAAAGGACAGTAGAATGAGAACATACAAAATGTAGGTGCAGATAAATTGCAAGCCAGATGTAGCTCTGATTGTACGGCTCCGGTTGCTGCCTTTAAAGGAATTCAAGATTGACAAAGGGAGATGTCCTTTTTTTGTCAGTTTAATTTTCACTCTTCATGCTGATTGTAGCTGTAGTTAGATGGAAGTGAAGATTATATACTGTGCATAACTTTACATTTTCTCTTACCAGCAGAAATGACAACAATTAACCTAACCCTAACTCTTTTGACCTTTTAAAGAAGACGTTACATATCATCTCTCGGATATTAGCAGATTTATGTCTAGTTGATGGTGAGAGTTCCATTGACATTCCTGATTCGTCATTTCTGTCGCTAGCACCATCAACAGAGGCAAATGAAAGGCTTGATGGCTCCTCATGATCTTGATGCTCGGACGCGAGAGGGAGCGGCTGCGACAGGGATCGGGCCGGGGACGATGGTGACTTCCGTCTCCTCGTAAAAGTGTGGGGAGTCGTTGGTGATATTGGAGCATGCGGTGGTTCGTTTCCGGCGGCTCCGCTTCCCTGATAGGGCGTTGTCGCCGACGCCATTGTCATTGTTTGCGTGCGTTGGGAGAGGTTGGGAGGTAGGTTGAGGTTCTTTGAGGATGTTATTTATGTTCGATGCGCTGATTTTGTTTGTTGTCGTGCGCTGTCGTGCGTTCGTAGAGGTTCGTAGGTATCGTACCTACGTTGATGTCTCTTGCATTCGGGGGGGTTCACTATGATTTTCAGATTGAATATGTAGGCCATAATATTTACCTCTAGACTTCCACTATCCTTAATTTTATCCCAAAGGAGAAACATCAATCAAGCAAGATACCAAACCGACATCTTTGGGGAGAGCAGGGGATCTTGAAATGTGCCCTCTGAATCCCCCGGATCCACAAAAGGTATCAGCATATGTTGTCGGCGTTCTGTCTACGAGGAGGATGGATTAAAATTATCGAAAGTGAGTAAGCGCCCTCTCTCCCCCGCTAATTGACCCCCTTTCTTCTCCCATAAAGATCGACAACGATGGACATAAAGCGTACGTATGTACGATATGGAGCGAGCCCGAGGTAGATGAAAACCATGACATAAAGCGGAAGAGCGAAGAGTATCGTCGTAACAGACCAAAGCGGCGGCGGCGTCGATATCAACAGTTGCCAGTAATAATACTGGACAGCCAAATAAATGGAGGCAAAAACCCACCATTGAAATCCTGATTGGAATACCCTCACTGAGTCCGGAGAACGATGGTCAAGTTTGGCAAAATACCGAAACCAAAAACATTCTCAAAGAAGGAGAAAAAGAAAAAGGAGAAGGTGTCGCCGCTCATGGCCGACGACGAGGAGCAACCAAAATCTTCTCGTTCTTCCCGCTCCGCCATGACGAGCGAGTCATCCCGCTCGGCAAAGGATATCCAACGCGAGGCCCAGAGGGCAGAGCGCGAGGAGCGACGGAAGAAGAGGGATTGGCGGCTCGCAGACGAGTCTGCCAAAAAAACGTCCTCCAAGAGCAAGAAGAAGTCGTCGAAACCGAAGTTATCCCAAGAAGAACAGGATGCGAAGGATGCCAAATTGGGCTGGTGCGCTAAATTTGGCATATTCATGGTGAAACTCGTCCACTTCATTGATGGGGCGATTGGCCTTACCTTCCTCATTTATGGGGGGCTCATGTTGACCGAATTTGAGAATCCCGCAATGGAAGCAGCTATCGCATCTTTGACTTTTGGTTCGGTCCTATTATGTACGGCAATTATGGGGGTGATTGGTTTTACCACCCATCATTGCAAGAGGATTGGTCTGGCAATAAGTGGTTACACTGCACCATTGATTGCCTTCTTTTATATTTTTGTTATCATAGCTTTGCTTACTTCATCGGGCATGTACTTTGATTATTTGACTGAGAACAAAGACGTGATGTATTTGAATGATGCTGAGATCTTAATCTTGAAACAAATTCTTCCATTCTTTTACGTCGCTATGGCTTCCTTGGCAGCAATAGAAATAACAAGGTGAGTGTATTCAGCTGGAGGAATTGTTTGATGATTATTTTTGTCATTGTGCTCAGTGACCCTCAAACTACTACATCCAACAGGTTCTTCACCCTCCGGAAGATTCGACATAAACTGCTTGCGATGGATGCTGCAACCAAGCGTATCACTGAGTCCCATGTGTCTAGCTCTAGTCGAAGCAACAAAAGTTCCAAGAAAAGTTCCTCCAGTCGTAGCTCAAAACGTATTGGTTCCAACCGGTCTATGCTCACTGAACCATTAATCGAAAAGGATGAAGAGCTTGGTGGAGGGGATTCCTCCTCCGAAGATGGTGATTGGTGATTTGGATTTGAGAATGCACTGTTTAGCACATGTCTATTAAGAGTCAAGGGGGGATGATTTTTATGTGAAGATAGGTAATGCATGCAATAGAAAGGTCAAGTGATCGAAACTATATATTTTGTATGTATCATGTTATATGTTATGCATTTTCATTTGCTTTGGAGGATTTTTGCTTCAATAGCAAGAAGATTTCCGCGAATGTACAACTGTGCAAAATATGTTGTATTGTACTGTACAACAACGCGGCCACAAAACCAAATCCCATCATTACCTTCGACCATGGAATGCATTTCGCCCATGTGGTCCTTGGTTGAGAGCAAACGCTGTATTTGGAGACATTGCATGGGGAGTGGGGACTTCGAGCGATGTCGGTGTACCGCCCCGTCTTCGTTTGTTTATGTTCTGAGGCTGATTCGGCATGCCAGTGAAATGGTATCCTGCATTTGCCGATAGGTCTCGAATCCTTGGGGCATTCGACGATATCGACCCGCCACTGCTGTTGCTCGATGAAAACGGGCGGAAATTTGCACCCGGTGATTTATTGCGGATTGGGTTCACGTTGTTCATGTTATTCATGAATGGTCGCTTTGCACCGACCATTGCATTTTGACGGGCTTGATTGTTTGCTTCACGCTGTGCCATCAGTCCCCGAAGGGGCGGTTCCGAACCACGATGGCTCACTACGCTCGCCGAGGACGACCTCGGCACCATATGAGGAGGAGCTACGCTACCATTGCTACTCCCTCCACCACCTGCACCTCCATGGAACTTTCGAAACTTCTGAAGCATATGGTTCAACTCCGATATCGTACCTTCCCTTGCTTTGAGCTTATTTTGTAGATCGTTGATAGTTTGCTCGTATTGTAGCCGTTGTGATGAATTCAACTGCTTGAGATGCGTGTTCTCAGCTTTCAGCGACTCCTGTGCTCTTGCTGCAGCCATACCCGTACGTCCTGCCTTGTGCGACTCCACCAGCAGTTGTTTCAGAAGAAATTTCGTGCTTTGCTTCGAGACATCAATCTGTTGGATTAGGCTCTGACATATATCGGAATATTGTAGGTTGCCAGTACTGCTTTTCTTTGAGAACAAAGCCTGCATGCTCGTTTTCGACAAATCTGCCCCATTGTCTCCTGCAACGACGAGTTCGGTGAAGTCATTTTCACCAAGCCTCCGGCGGCATGTTGGGCACTCGCTGCTATGCTCGAAGTGTGAATAAGTACACTCTATTCAATATATCAATAGGTGTTTTGTAATGTGTTTCATCGAATAGCAAGCATTGAGACGGTAGGCACACAAACGAAAAGTCTATTAGTTTTGGCAGCGAAACGAAAGCGATGAATCAAGCAACGAATCATACAGAGGATAGCTCAGGTTCCGATCATAAATTCTCCCAATGTACGAGCAACAAATCATTAATATTCACTCACCTTCGCAAAATATACAGTCGCAGGCACACAGAAAACAAGTCGTGGCCAGCGGCTTATTGCACAGGTTGCACGACAGTGCTGGCGCGGCCGGTCGGCTGGACGCGACGGAACGACCCGACGAACTCCCCGGTGGTATTCCAGGCCCTCCGCGAGTCGAGGACATGGCTCGAGGGCTTAATGCTGTGACGTGACCGAGCCTTGAGGTTATTTCTTGATCAGTCCCACGGAATGTCGCTGGCAGTGTTAATTTCGAAATTCCAATTACCGCTACCGCAGCCTGGGTCGGTATTGTAATTCTTGTGATATCGTGGTCCTTCCAGGAATGCCTGGCGTTGCTCCTCGTGATGAATGGCTCCGACGGCGCTTTCGATGGCGGTCTTCGGGCGGTGGATTCGATGACGATTGCCACGACTTGACGCAAATGCTTGATTGAATTTTGAAAATCGACGGAACAATCACCTCCCCACAGAAATGAAAGCGAAACAAGCGATGACTCTTTCCAGTGGATTCGCTCGATGTGTTTCTTTCGTCGCCGCTTATGATTACGTTGCCTATATATGACTCTTTCGGTTCAATGTCAATTATTTGATACGGTGCTTGCCAAATGCTGTGGAGGTGTGTGCGGTGCCGCGGCTCTGGGACGGTACGGTGCTGTGTGGTGAATCTCGCTTGGGGATCTTGGCTTTCCATCTGTCGCCGAACGCGAGAGCAGAGATAAAGAGGCGGCGCGGGAGCGAAAACAACAGGCTAGTGCGACTCGATCTCAAAGATATAATTTATGGGGCTCTAAAATAATTCCGCGCGATTCAATTAATAATGGTAATTTGAATCGAAGAAAAATAAATAATGTACTATTTTACTACCTCACAAATATTCCCTATATTGTACACTCGTCAATCTCACGAACTAAATTTGCCGCCACATCCGTCGAATGATTTTTCTTGACACCGAAAAGAACTCAACAGACTTGAACCAAGCGTTGCATCGACATCCATCTTCATTTTCATTTTTGAAATCAAAAGCTGCGCATTGCAAAGAAACGCGAAGAATCAAGCTGACATACCAGTACAATACTCAGACAACCATGCCCTCAAAGATTAGCATAAGCAACGATGAATGGGAATCGCTCCACGGCCATGGCGGTAGCGGCGGTACGGGCTCCTCCTTGACGACCTCGAAAAGACCTGTCAGCGACATTACCAACACGGCCAACCGCAGTAAACACTTTATTGGCCAGAACGATCAAAACACATCAAAAGTGAAGAAGGCGCGTAAGAAGAGGGATCCCAACATGCCCAAGCATCCTACCTCCTCCTACCTATTCTTCTCTCAAGAAATTCGTCCGCAGCTAAAGGCTCTTCGGTACGTTGCTTCTGGACCGGCATTGGGTGAACGATGGCGGTCATTGACGGCTGAAGAGAAGCAACCGTACTATGACATGGCGGCTAGAGATGCGGAGAGATACCGAAGGGAGAGGTTGACTTATTTTGCGCAGAAGGCCGCGGAGCGGTGCAACGCTGTGACACCTCCTCCGCCGCCACCGGCTGCAGCTGTTGATACTACCAGCTCCAGTGCTATCTATGTCTGAATAAACTTCGAAGAGATGCATTGGATTATAAGACCAGACTACCGTAAATGATGTATGAATGATGGAAGCAAAATCTAAGTCAAACTTTGGAAGTTGGCTTGATGTTTAGTTTTGGAAGGACTATAAAAAGACAAAGAGTGTCATGGCAGATCGAACTATGGATCGAACATGGACTGATTCAACCTTTGCTGATAAATGTTGAGAAGTGAATTGCAAACACTCGTGTAAAGTAAGCATAAAAAAAATCTAGAATGATATGTACTATCAAAACATCTGTTACCATCTTAACTTGAGCCTCTTACACAGACATAGCAGCAGTTGCCACATAGCATGCATGGTACAGGACAGCTATGCCTCCGTCACCTGCTGCTACTGATTCTAGCACGAGATCCAGCTCCAGTGCCAGGTTCTTCTGAATCTCTTCAGCAGATATTTTATGCA
>JALLAS010000723.1:0-11694 GCA_036939415.1 Detonula confervacea
TTGGAGGTTCCCGCCATTCCGACTACCTGATCTTAGGTAAATCAGTCTTATGTTGCAGTGCGGGAGACACGAAACGGCTCTTTTGTTACTGCAAATAGCAAAGAACTTGCTGTAACAACCTACCAGCCTAAATAATATAATTTGCCCCAGGTTTTCCCCTCTGGGAGTCCGATGTGACAATGAGAATAAGATACATCTTTTTCCGATTTATCCGATAAAGCACGAGGTCGTAATCTATCATTTCAATTCCCTTGCTTCGACTAAGAAAAGAGGTAAAGGTAAAGTTATTACGGAATCACTGTATTTACTTAGCGCGAAATCATAGTGCCTATTGTAGTACCTACCCTGTAGTACCCTACACAAAACAACCACCAAGCTATGCTACCGAATCAAAGAATTATGAAGTATGCGTACAAACTCATCACCAAAGGATCACCCTTCTCATGAAAACTCTTCAGCCCCCTTGATAACACCGCATTCCTCCGCGGTAATGTGAAGATAATCATTGCCACCATTCAACACAGGTCGCAGCGTACAATTCTGCATCACAGATGTTTGACATCCTCTTTTTGTGCCCACCCTTCCAATGCTTTGCTTGACAATCTCTTCCGCAGCACTTGACAACCTTGCATTTGGAACATCGGCTGCTAGCGTTGGGTTTGGCACAGGCCGCGCATCGAGAATAGTCAGGAATGATATCGGAATCGGTTCCCCCGATAATGCTCATCAGTTTGGCCCTTTTGGGTCCCGCGGGCGGCATACCTCTGGGCCTGAACTCTTCTCCCTTGAACATGAAAAAATCATCTTCTTCCGGCCTGTAGCAACGATGGCCAACATGGGCATCGAGAATTGCATCGTCAACACAACATCGCCTTCGACGATGCGGACTAACTTCGACCAGCCTGTGTTGTTGGCCCTGGTGTGGAGATTATTGGCGATGGCGACGTCGATGGGGCTAAAGGTTCCTGTTCGATGCATGGCGCGAAGGTATGCCCTGACTAAATGTTTTTGTCTGATGGGCGCCGGGAATGTCGAACGAATAGAGATCAAATACCATCTTTGCGACTGTTCAATGGTTTTGTTGCTAATTTGTGTCAAGTTAATGGCTCTCGAACTTTGGACCCAATATTGTAGTAGCCATCGAACCTTTATCTGCTACACGAAGTATTCAATGTATCATCCTCCCTACCAACGCGCTACGCGGGCCAGATTTTCAATGAGCATGAACACATCATCTCGCTCGAGAGATGAGTTCGTTGACCATGATGATTGTGGTATTGGACTGACTGTTCCATGTTGGTGATGTTGAGATAGGTTGAGATGTTGAATGGTAGGAGATGGTAGGTACCATATGTACGATATTATGATGTTTGGGAAAGATTGTTCCGGCCATATTATCTTTCAGCTTTTTTCAGCACCCACATCATATCCTACAAATTCCGTCGCTGGAGTCGCACACCCGTTCTTCTTTTTGAGACACCGTGATCATTCCAAGTTCGAACGTGTCCTAAATTAGGTACCTACTTCTATGCACTATTTACAGTGCAAGGATTTTCATGCTACCATTATTTGAAATGCATAGTTACGCATAAAGAAGATTTGAAATCAATATTCTGTTCTGTAGGTGCAAATATTATTATAACGAATTCGAAGCCTTTTGGGCCGTCTTTGGCGCATTTTATCATTTGCACCAATCTCCACAAAAACCGTGACGATGGGATTTTTCAGTCTAGGAATAACTAAATCTATAAATTTGGTATTTGTATTATAGTGTAGGTACTTATGTAGGTGTATTATTGTGAAATGTACTATTATGAAATGTATTGATTTGAAATGACTAACTTCATTTTATCAGATATTAAATAATACAACTGATATTTCTGTACGTCTATAAGCAATCAATCGCCACCGCCAAGAATTCTTCTACGTAGATATCCCCCGCGCGGCCTATCCGAGTAGCATTGCTCGGCGTCCAGATAGAGGTAGGTAGTATTGGTAGCAGCCGGCAGCAGTAATGCAAGCGTTCAGCAGCAGCGCCTCTCTAATCTCCCCCCGTCCCCGCATTCCATTATCAAAGCTGAAGGCTGAATAAAATAATAATGGCCGAAGCAAAATTATTAAACAACGACGGCAGAGTCGCTGATGATGCCAGCAGCAGCAACAACGACAACAACGACAACAACAACAACAGCAACAGCAACAGCGACAAAGATGCCATTGCGAACAACAATAACGACATCTTCGACCGCTACTTCCTCTCCCGCCTGGGCCTCATCTCCGACGAGATCGATTGGCCCCCCAACGAGGTTATCGTCGATGATATCGCCAATAATCCTCATGTCAATAATGCCTACCGCGGCAGCTACCACGGCAGCTACAGCGCATCCTGCTGGCGGACGCGCGATCCCCTCGCGTCGATACTGGGATCGAACGCTCTGGTCATGTCGGATACCGGATTGACTCCCGTGGAATTGGCCATGCTGGACAGTACTACTAATGCTAATGCTAATGCCAATGCCAATGCCGCCAGCGAGGACAACAACAATCACAATAATAATAACCAGCAGCAACAGCAGCAGCACCAGCTGCATGCGGGGGGAGTGTCATCATCGGCCGCAGGATTATCCGCTTTGGCGGTTCCCATTTCGGCCATTTTGGCTCCGCTCTTGCCTTCGAAGGATGCTACTCCGGCCGCTGCTGCCGGAACCGGCCGCTGCAAACCGGATAATGAGAACGACAACGAGAACGACGATGATTGTGCAACAAAGAACGATCGCCGGCGGTTGGATGCGGACGTCGCGAGGAGGGCATTCGACGCCGCGGCGTTTGCCGTGCTGAGGGGACATCGGCGGGCCAGCGCCGCCGCCGAGCGTTCCGATACCGAAACCGCAGTGGCAAATAAACCGCCGGCCGAACAACAACAACGGCAAACTACTACTACGACTCGAACAATGATACCGTCCGGACGACCCGCCGAGCGAGCCGCGAACAACGACGATGCGGAGGCCTACGATCCGCCGCTCCTGCTGGCGACGGAAGCCGTGCGCGAATCTCGCATATCCGCCCTGGTCGGCGCCAGCGGGAGAAGCGCCCCGGCGTTCCTGAAGAAGAACAATACCGTGCCCTGGTTTCACGTGCCCGTCGTCGCCAGAGGAGGAGGAGGAGGAGGAGGAGGAGGAGGAAGCGGCGAGGCTATTACGAATTCTACTTGTTCCGCGGATGTCGTCGGAGTTACTGCCGGCGGCGCGGCGGCGTCGCCTTCTTCGGGCGCCGACGACGACGACAAATCTCGCGAGGCGAAGGGCGGTTCGGCGACCGCTTCGAAGGCCGCCGCCGCCGGAGGGAAGAATCATCGTCCCCGATCGGAAGGGAAGAACAAGCGCAAGGCCGACGAGGGCGACGACGCCAAGAAGGCGAAGAGGAAGGAGCGGGAAAAGAACGAGTCGACCGCCGACAAGAAGAAGTCGAGCGAGAAGAAGACCGCGGCGAAGAAACGAAGCAAGCCTCCTTCCGACGATGGGAGCAACAACGACGCTTCTTCCTCCGGGGGCGCCAGGGCGAAGAAGGAAGGGTCGAGCGGCAAGAGGACGAAAGTCGAAAAGGGGGCCGCTGCTATTTACGGCGGCGGCGCGAAAGAGAGAGTCGCCGCAGCGGTCTCGGGCGAAAAAGACGAGGGCGCCGCATCGTCCGAAGGCGGGAAGGAGAGGAAAGCCGTTTCCGCATCGGCCTCCGCTGCCGAGACCGAAATAAGAAAGTCGAAGAAGGCGGGTGCGACCAAGAAGGGCGCGCCGTCGAAGAAGGGATCAAAGCAGCAATCCCCTTCAACAACAACGTCGAGCGCTTCGAGCCCCGCCAGTGGCAAGGCTAAGAAGGCCGGAAAGACTCCCTCCCTGTCAAAGTCCTCTTCCGTCACCGCTTCGGAAGTAGATGCATCCAACAACAACAACAACAACAACAACAATAACGGGCAGGCGGACAAGTCCACGATCACCCGCGCCATGCTCAGCGCGGCCGCCGCGGGGGTGTTTCGGGAATTAAATCCCCATCACAACGAGGAAGGAAACGAGAATGATGCTACTGCTGCGTGGGCAACGGAACTATCGTTCGAAAGCATTGGCATCGCGAGCGGCGGCGAGCTCGTGACTCCGGCCAAGCGGTCCAAGGGTTCCTCGTCGAAGACCGCTCTCGAGCGGGGAAGCAATAATGGAGATCGTTCCGAGTCGCAGTCGCGGTCGCAATCGGTCTTCGACATGGACTCGGTCGTGGCCAAGGCCAAGAGGCTGGGAAACCGAGCATCGGATCGCTCCGACGGCGTGGCGCGACGGGCCGATCAACGACGGGAATTTCGGATGGACGGCGCCCTTTCGAGGGTCGGCGGCGGCAACGGCGGCGGCGGGGGTCGTGGCAATCGTTCTCCGCAACAACGGAAACTCGTTTTGCGGGATGGCGGGCTCGCGATGTCGTCTGCGGCTACCGCGTTTGCGAATCCGTTCCTCGTGTCGCCGGCGCACGCCCTTCCTTTGATCGTTCCCAACCCTTTCGTAACCGTGGATGCTGCCACTGCTGGTTCTTCCGGTAACGGGGATGATGCTCCCGTGCACGAGATGACCGCATCCGGCGGCGGCGGCGGTAGCGGCGGCGGCGGCATAAGCCAGTACAACCAAGCCCTGGCGCGAGGCCCGTTGGCGGCTCCCTGGAAGAGGAAGGCGCACGGCGACCCCGAGTGGACGGACTCGTGCCTTCCCCGCCTGTTGAAAGTGCTTAGCAAGGGGGCGGGGCACGCGGTGATGCACGACAGGGAGTGGAACGACCGTTCGTTCCGGGTGGCGAATTTGTTGCAGCACGCGGCGACGGCGAGCCCTTCGTCCGGCTTTTCGTCGAGGAAGAAACCGGCTTCGCATCGTGCGTCGACGTCGTCGTCGTCGACGCACGGATACCCCAATTACGGGCCCCATCTAATAGTGACTTCCGGCGGCGAAGATTTCGTCAAGTTCGCCGCCGTCTTCGGACAGCTCGGGCACGGGCTGGGCGGCATTTTCGAACGACGAGGCAATGGCAGCGGCAACGCCGAAACCGCGACGTTTCCGACCGATCCCGACGACGTCTCGCTGCGCGTCCTGCCCTACCACGGCTCGAAGGCCAAGCGCCGTCAACTGCGCAAGCACTTCGGAACCCTCGCGCCATCCCCCGAATCGCACTTTGCCTTTTTAGGAGGCCTGCCTGACTCGCCGTTCCACGTCATTTTAACGACGTACTCGGTGCTCTTCGAGGACTACGCGCACTTTTGCCGATTGCCCTTCCAGGTCGTGGTGCTGGACGAGGGAATGAGCTGGCTCGGATGCTCCCATTTGGATCCGCATGGGAAGGTGGGCAAGGTTTGGAAGGCGGGTTTGTGGAGCGGATCGGGGAAGGCCGGCGCGGCCGATAATGGCGGCGGAAGCGGTCAGAGTTCTTCGGCGCCGTGGGATTTTAGCAAGGACGTCGCTGTTGGAGTCAATGCGGCAAAAGGTGACAAGAAGATGTCTGGGGCGGCAAAACATGACAAGTCGTCTGGAAGCGGCAACAGTTCCGGATCAGCTGCCGGGGCATCGAAAGGTAACAATGAACTCCAGATTGGCCTCACGGCGAGGCATCGCATCCTTCTCGCATCGAACATGCATGCGGAATATCGAGGCCGCGATCGAGGCCAGATTTACAAGGCGCCCGTGCTGGGACTGCTGACGTTTTTAGCTCCTCAATTTGCGGAAGCTATACGCGACGATTGGGAACGAAGCAGGGTTTTCAGTTGCAAAAAGAGCATGGCTTATATTAGGACCATGATTGCCAGAATGGTTGTTGCGTATTGCGGGGACTCTGTCGTTCGCGATCCGAATGATTTGGTGGCGCTATCGCTGAAGGCTCTGGATGCCGAACTGCCTCTGCGATCGTTGAAGAGCAAGAGCACTACTTCTTCTCAGGAGGAGGAAGAGCTTGATAAATTGATCAAGTCTCAAAAGATTGTCCACTCACGCAAATTTGCGGCGGCGTGGTTTCGGCCCTCTTCTCCCATACGCAGAGAGCTCGGGAAGGTGTCATTGGATCCAATCCTTATCGCGGTGAAGAGGGTTAATGCAGGAGGCTTTATTTGCGAGGAAGTTGTCACGGCATCTACCTTGACAACATCTGGCTCTGGCGGTGGTGTCGTGGGGCTGTCAGCCTTTCGAGCTGCTGTTCGTTGCGGGCGCTGTTTTAGTAGCGAGCAAGGACTGAAGCATCATATTTCAACATCACATGCTCCTCCTGGCACGTGGCTATGCCGCAGTTGCGGTGGTGATTGCGGTACGAGTCAAGCCAGGACGCACCACGAAAGAAGCTGCAAGGTGAAACGGCGTACGAGCAACATCAAGAACCCTTTGGCAGGAGCCGCTGACCCGACTGCTGTACTCCCGAAAAAGAGAGGACCAAAGAAAAAAGAGGTGAAGAATCCTGCCATGTTAGAACAACTTCTAGTGGATGAAAAGGTTGGTCCAAGTCCAGTCCCAGGATCCAAGGGCGTATGGAAGCAGACAGATGGAAAATATTTCATCAAAGTTGATGAAAAGCCATTCCTTGATGGTGATTCAGAAAAAGAATCAGCTCTCCTGTTTGACACTATGGAAGAGGCAGTAAAGAAATTTGACAGCATCATTACTGAAAGAGAAAAAGCAAAGCTTGTCAGTGCTGAAGCAGAAAAAGTAAAGCTTGTCAATGCTGAAGCAGAAAAGGCAAAGGCTGTCATTACTGAAACAGAAAAGGCAAAAGCAAAGGTTGTCATGACTGAAACAAAAAGAGCAAAGGTTGTTATTACTGAAAGAGAAAAATCAAAGGAGATTGATGATGCGAGCATCAAATCTGAGGGTTCAAGAGAAGACAACAGCGATAGTTCTTCAGACGAGAAACCGGCAAATAGTGAGGAGGCGCCATTTGCTTCCCTTACAGCAGCAGGTATTGCTTCTCCTGACCTTTCTGTGATAGACATCAAAAAACTTCCACCTCACATTAAGCCACTCCTGCGAGATCCTAGCCAAACATCTCGAACAGGTGGCAACTCCAAGCGTTATGTGTATGCATATAGAGGAGTCTGTCGCCAGCAAAGAAAGGGTCATGACAGATGGCAGAGCCAAATATCGTTCAACGGGACCAACCATTATCTGGGTACATTCGATTCTGAGTGGGATGCTGCAGCTGTCTATTCATGGGCCCATTTGATTCTGTATGGGGAGGAAGCAACAAAAAAGGCGGCACAGGAGGGAGAAGAAGCTGCTGCTGCATTTGCGCAGCATGAAAAAGATATCGCTGATGGGAAGATTCTGCCTCCTTCTCCAAAGCCTGCCAAAAAGAAGAAGCGAGGAGCACCGAAGAAGATCAAGGTCGAGTCAAGTAGTTCTGACAAGGTAGATGCCAAGCCAAAAGAGGAGATAAAAGCACAGAGGCCTGAAACAAAACGCAAGGATTTGGTTGAAGAATCGACTGTGTCTGTCCACAGTAAAAAGAAGAGGCCCGGTTCTCAAAAAGAGTGGAGTAAGTTGAAAACTGACTGTGCAATGATGTTGTCGAGTGGGACGAAAGGAACTTCCAAGGCTACAATCTTAGCAACGAGAAAGGATATTGCAGACACCAGCGAGAGGCTTCTCCTGCACAATATTACTGATCACATTTCTGGCAACGTCTCTTCCGTATCAAAGTCATTTCTTCGGCCTAGTCAATATGCTGGAGTCTCTTCAAAAATTTCGGCACCCCAAATACACTCCCGTGGTTATGCCATGCTGATAGGTCTATCAGCGAGCGAATTTGGATGGACGATAGAGAAATTTATGGAATCATGCCGAGATGTCAGTGGTCAGAATACATACGCTCTTTCTCTGAAGCTCAAAAACGAGTTTGGTCCTTCAGGGTCAAACAAATCTTTTTGCAGCTTCCTACTTTCGCCATCCTGCACCATTGGATGTGCCTCTTCGAAATCTCAAAATACATTTTTGTCAGCAGTTCACGTCAACAGTACTTTAGGAATGCCTGCTGGTAATTTACAGTGCAACGTTGGTGGCTCAGATTTTTCTTGTAGTGAAATGGCTGCAAAGATTCAATATTCACCATCTGAACACAGCAACTTTCAATTCATGGCATTCAATAATGATGACTGCGTCACTTTGAATGGGCAACGAATAAGTGCACATGTAGGGGCCTTGCCTTTGCGGGACAGGGATGTTTGCAGTGTTGGTGCTCGTGTATTTGTATTTGTTGAAAACATGGATTCTATGACATAGCTGATACCAAATCACTATAGCAGATGCATTTAGCCCATTAGTTGTTGAACTAGATGGTTAGGACTCTTAAGATTATTATATCATGGATGCAACAGTTTCAATTANTCAATTAGATTGATGATGGCTCATCAGGAAAAATGGCAATACGACCGAAGGCACGATGGAGTCAATGGTCACATCCATTCATATTTTGATATCTCATGTTGGAATATCAAACAATTAAGTCAACATAGACCTGTCAACATTTTATCCCTAGCTTTACTTGATGTCACAAACAAGACAGACCAAGATAATCAATGTCAGAGAAATAAGATAAAGTATGTCCAACATGGACAACCCCAGGTGGCAATCAAACAAACAAGACATCCCAAGTTGATAGTAATGGCAAGCTACAGAATGCGACACAACTAAAGATGCATCGATGAAAAATCTCAAAGAGGTCCAATAATTTGATATCAATGGCAACAAAATACAGACAATGCTGCAGACTGATGCCGATGGAGGAACAGCTGATACCCAAAGGATAGTAGGATATTGAAATAGACGGCCCAAGATGGCATTCAAAGTACAAGACAACCCGGTAACACATTTTTGAATGGAAAACAAAAATACACAGCACAGCAAATGATGAACATACTGCATACAAAAGAAGACTGACAGTTTTAGACGAATAAGTATGAGACGCATTCCAAGTTGCTAGTAATGGCAAGCAAGAGAAGGTGACACAAGTCAATATAAATTAATGGCAACATGTCAGAGGCATCGTCGGTCCTACTGTCGGCGATCAAGACCACAATCGAGTACATATAACACAACCGGCTGACGCCGATGAAGCCAGAGGAAAACCGGTGACAACCGGAGGCCAATAGGCTATCTGAAATAGACACCTCCAGATGGCAGATAATCAAGAGAAGACAAGACAATGATATATACACTTGAAATGGCAATGAAGTAAATAACATTGCCAAAGATGAGCAGACTGCAGAGGCAAAGAAGGATGTCTGTTAGAACAAGCGGCTTGAGATGACAGTCAAATCAGGATGAGATAGCCCAAGACACATATGATATTGTGAGAACTTGAAATGGGCATATAGTAACTCCGTTGATGTCACCATATCAGGTCTAGCCATGATATTAGCTCTGTTGATGGTGGCTCTGACAGTCCCACGGACAAGACAGATTATTAGTTCTGGAATCGAAAACAGAAGTTGGGGTTCAAGCCCTCTTTGAGGAGGCTCCAGTGAGCTGGGTTTGGACAAGGGTACTGGTTCTGGAGAGCCTGGCATGGGTGATCTCGGGCTAATGACAATGGTAGCAGATCTGGTGACAAAGGTAGACCTAACCGAGAGAGCAGCTCCAGCAAGATGGTGGCTCTGGCAGTCTTGGAGAAAAAATAACAGTCTTGGAATAACAAGTAGAAGACAGGGACTCGAGTCCTTTTGGAGGAGCAGATCCAGTGGGCTGGGTTTGGGCGTGGTCTCACCTATGGAGGGCCTACGGCACGGGTGTACTTCAGGCTGATGGCTATGTTAATAGCTCTGGCGACGATAGTAGCTCGAGTGATGGTATCAGCTCTAGTGGTGACAGCAGCTCTAGTGGTGAGGGCTCGGGCAGTCCCAGAGTAGCAACGTAGGTAGTCCAGGAGGTCTCGGATAAGAATTGTAATGCCATGGACTGCATGACTTTCAAACCTGACAGTGATGACTGCAACTGTACTTGCACCGGTGCTATGCATTTGCACAATAACTTTCTTTAATGTAGCTGGTGTGTTTAAGTTTGAAGGGTTAGGTCACATATTCAGGGGGCTTATTATCATTATCTGCATCAGGCAATTGAGATGCACGTCGAGTAACGGGTATCATATTGATGGTAGATTTTGACTCAACATCATGTTTCTAGTAGATGGGGATAAGTATGATTATCTTGGCCGGGTGAGCCTTTTCAATGTCGCCAGCCAGTCCAAAAGCATTTACAAACAAGTCCTGCCCTATTACCATCCTCCATTTCCAATACGAGATAATTTATTAAGAGACATGGGTGAATCTCAAACAAAATTCGGTCTTCCGCTCCGTATGTTCTTGTTGTCGAGGGACAGCATTCATATCGGTATCCTCTTCTTGTTGGGTGAGGTATGCCATCCTTCTGTCTTGCTCAGAGAAATAGAGGAACGGATCATGGGATTTCAGGCCGTCAGCATGATGGAATTGGTATACCTGAACACATGCGCCCTAACCCTAACCATGCTTTTGATATGATATTTGGGAATTGGATTGGACCGCAGGCACATTTGCATCATCATTTGAGTTGTTTGATGGGTTCATGATGAAACATGATGGCACGAAGAAGGGTGTGTTAAGAGACGAAACACCTGGATTTGCTGCTGATAAGTTGATTTGAAGTTAAGAAGGAGGTTGGTACATTTACAGGAATGTCCCCGCACCTGTTCATCAATGAGACTATCACATCCCTCGAACCGCAGCAGGTACGAGAATACCAGAAGATGCTGTCCAATTGAAACCAGCATTCGTCTTGAGAGGATGCTGAGCTTTTCAGTAATTCTTTTGTTGAAAAATTGCTTGACTTAGCTTGCTTGCCACAGCTGCAAGCACGCAAGTGAAAACTTTCATGGCCTTCACTGAAGAAATATTTCACTAAGCCCAAATCAGGATGTTTTCCCTTAAAACCGACATCCTTCAAAATTGGTATCATTGATCTGCGGTAATTTCAGCTTGGGCAATTCCACTTTCACAACAATTCTTTTTGTGAAAGGCGAAATGTCGGAGATGCTCTCAACCAGCTCTTTTGGAAACCCTCCTTATCATTCTACTGTTTAAGGAAGGAAGGAACATATGCAATGCTGTTTTCGCCTCACATGCTTGTACACGCCATATAACGAACCCATATCAAAATTATTTTTGGGTCTGCCAAGTTCCGATCCCAGAATACAATGCGGCGGTCGTTGATACAGTCAAGTATCAAGAGATTTGTGAGACGTTAGGCCACTGTGCAGAGATAGGCACGGATCATACAACTGAGCAAATAAACAAGAAATGCTACTTGGCTTATGCGGTGGTCGGTGGTAAGAAATCGAGTACTGTTGTTGGCAAATACAATAGCAAAAAGAAGCTTATCCAAAGTACTGCTAATGGAGGGGTTGGCCGTAGGCAACTGGATCTGGAAAAAGAATTGAAGGAGAAAGAAGGAGGAAAACATGGCCGTGATGCGTTTTGGGTCTGCGTAGGGGCAATGGTCGGATCAGCCTTTCCGGCAATCGGACAAATGGGGAAATATTGGGAGTTAGGAGGAGTCCAGCAGTCGCCTCAACATCAGTGGACAATCCCGGACCATTTGGGACTAAAAAAAACTAAAAATAATTCCTATGTAGACCATACCGGATCAATTTTGGCGCCAA
>JALLAS010000724.1:0-11677 GCA_036939415.1 Detonula confervacea
TGCATGATGAAAATATAGATGTCACCTTGCTTCATTCCCTACGATACGCATACAAACTACAAACGTTGCACGCACAAAATCTTCATCTCTCTAGATAGCACTGGCTGATGGCAACTAACGGTGTGCATCCATCGCCCATACCCATAGTAACTTCGACGAACAACCCAATAGCACCGTGCAACCGCAATGAAAAATTCCGAAAGAAGCAGCGGCCAGGGCGTGACGTCCCGTGTTTTCTCAACGACCTCGCTGGGAAACCTTGTCAGCATGCGCCGTTCCAAAAAGGCTGACATCGTCACGGGTGCGAGCAGTGCGTTCAACACGAGGGAACAAGTTGCCACGGTGAGAACGCTGCATTTGTGTCAGATGTGCTTTCGTTTCATATCATCATTATTTTCTTATGTCATTCATCACACGCACTCTCGCTCTACACACGCAGCTCCGCCCGCGTAAGGAGAGACGGGCCATGGGAAACATGACACGTCGTCATGTTGAATCGCGTGGAAGATTCTCCTGGCTTCTTTGGGCCGCATGTCACAAATGCTCCAATTGCTGTGGCAAGGATGCTAATCTGCCTAGTAACGACGAGAGCGATGGAGACGAGGAGGAGGGGGAGGATGAGAATCCTCAGTACACCTTGGAATCGAGGCGTTTCACGGTGAGTCAAGAGGTTCTCCATCACTATTTTTCATTTGTTGCATTGAGGCCATTTTTCTAGATATTTCTCATGAAAAATATTTGTTCATTTGTTAGGCCCATAAAAGCATGCTCCCATTTCTTTCCTTTCGACAAAAATGCTGTCACTGCTGCTCCCGCTCCACGATGACGTCCGACGAGGATCATCCCGACCTCGGACAAGTGAAACGCTGCCTCTTCCTTGATGTGAACCGCATCATATCTATGTATTTATCATGGTGTTTCAGGACTTCGTACTTTCTTCTCTTCACTGCATTTACGTCGTTCTACTACCTGCAGGTGGCAATCTATGCAGTGCTTTATTATGTGATATCTCTGAGATATCCTGCGTGCATTAATAGTGGTGGGTCAATGATTGGTGATGGCGTGGAGGCGCATATATTTGCGGATTGTTTTCACTTGAGTTGGTCAACATTTGCAACAGTGGTGAGTGGATAGTTGCCAGTTACACTGACGTCACTGACATTTTGTTTTCAATATCATGTATGGCTTGTGTCGACTAAATCTATTTATCATTCTATTATATTCAAGGGCTATGGAGTTATATTTCCGTCAACAGGAGCAAGCTCTTTCGAAGTCCCAGTTAGCTGCGTGGCTATGGGTGTCCTTGGCTCTTTTGAAGCTTTCTTGGGCGTACTTTATGCCGGCTTCTGTGGAGCCATTCTTTTTGGCAAGGTCCTCAGATCTCAGAATAATGCACAAGTGTTTTTCAGCGACCCTATTGTAGTACGATTTGGCAAGGAGGAGTTATCAGGTGGCAGCAGCGGCTATATCACACAGAGTAAGAAAGTAGCAGGGGATGAGGAGATGGGCGCGGGAAAAAGCTCTGACAGTTTGATAATGAAAGGCAGTGAAGACGACGATGACAATGACATTCCGTGTCCCATGATGGAGTTTAGGCTGGTAAATCGTCTTCATGGTACACCATCAGGTGAAATTGGTGAGTGCTGCTTGCAGAATTTTATGAATTTACTTGGTCACCTGCAATTCATTGCATGGTAGGTACTCAAATCTCTCACCACCTGTGAAATTAACACCAATTCAGTGGAAGCAAAATTAGACTGTGTAGCAATTCTCGATCCAAAAGTTGCAAAAGCGCAGAAAGATATGAACAAGGAGGAAGCAGATAAATCAGTGGACCAATTGGAGGTAGATGAGAATACAACCATGGGTGAAATGGTATCAGCCCTAGCAGACACCAAGACAGCCGTGCGAGGAATCGCGTTTCACTCCACCGATTCGAAGAAGCCACACATGTTCACTAAAATTTCCTTGGATGCTGACGAGCACCCTTACTTCCGCAGGGTGTGGTTTGGAAGACACCGTTTGGATGAAAATTCGCCTTTGTTAACTCCAGCTGCTCGAAAACGGGTCAAGCTAAATGACGGATTTTGGCCGAAAGATATGAACAATTGCAAAAGCATCAAGAACTCAATCCACTTCCGCCATATCTTGGTTTGCATAAACGGAACTTCCAATGCAAACGCTGCTTCTGTATATGCTCGAAAGGTATATGACCGTGTGGATGTTACTGTGGGCTATCGATTTGTGCCAATGATTCATCACACAGACGATGGAGAATTAAAGACGGATCCGTATCTGTTGAACGTGGTGTATCCGCAGCGTGGAGGAGGTGCAGAAGATGTTACCGGCGCACCTTCTCAGAATAGCTCTGAACGAAGCAAAGTGCACTAGAAGTAGAGGCATTTTGACTATGCTGAATTTTGGGATGAACGAGTCAAAGTGACACTGTAACTGTAAATATACCATTGGGAAGGTACAATTAATGTAAAGCTGTCCGTTATCGTGTCCAATCTTCTAGAATGTAGAGGGTGTCTACATGAAGTGTCTGGTCGGCTCTATTGCTTTACAGCGTAAGACATGTCAAATTTAATGCCCATAGGGATGTATGTGGTTAGTGGGACAATGTGATATGGGTTGGTGTGACAAATCCCTTATTATTCTATGAATGCACCTGCTTATGAGCCTCTGAAACGAAAAGCTGTAATATGATTATCTGTACGAGGACTAGGTTTGTGTGATGAGTCATGGCAATGATATTTATTCATCAGAATCATGTGTATCAAATCCTTTGGCTGTCAGTGATATTGGAACAAATGCAGCCACATAGGTAGGTTCATGGGCAGGCATTTAGGTGTTTGGAATAGCCAGTCAATTCGGTTCAAGCAACGTCGAAGCACCATAAGCTAACTACAGTACTCCCTCTATGGTGTTGATTTATAAAAACTTTTTTAGTTGTTGAGCTTGACCTTTCAAAAAGTCCATTGTATTTTCAATGAGCATTGTTGATGTTGAGCCTAGGTAACAGATCAATCGTTCCTAACCACGGCCAACCAAAGGCTGCCTCGTCGGCATCACCGTGCTCTCCAAAACATTCGTCTCATTCGGCAAGCTCGCCACCATGGCAACGTACCTTCCAATATCCTCCGCCTCCACGAATCCCTCCTCCTTCTCCCTCCTCGCCGCCTCCTCCTGAGACATGATGGCGCTACGAACATTTCCCGGATTGATCTGACACACCGCCACGACTCCGCCGTCCCCCGACGACTCGTCGTTATTTTTGGTGGTTCGTTGCAAGAATCGTCCCTCGATGGAAAGGGCGCGAGTCAGTCCCCCCAATGCGTATTTGGACGTGGAGTACGGCACCGAATGCAAGCGGGGAGATTCTCCGGCGATGCTGCCGATGTTGATGATCCTGCCTCCGTTGGAGGGGGCTTTGGCCATTTTGGTCATGGCCCATTTGCTCAGGATGAAGGGTACTATTAGATTGACCTCCATGACGGTTCGGAATGCGTCCGCGGACACGTCTACGATGGGCTCGTTTCCGAGGGAGCATCCGGCGCAGTTGATGAGTAGATCCAACCTATCCAATTTTTTTGCAGCAGTGTCGGGATCAGAGCTTTTCAGAGATTCGAAATGAGCGTCTAATACGGATGTCACGGAGGCTTCGTTGGTCAGTTCGGCTTTTAGAAAAGTATCGTATGGCAAGGTCTCCGGCGGCTTTCCGTCGACGTCCGTGATGGAAGGAGGCGGGATGCGCCGTCCGATGATGATGACGTGCCAATTATTTGTGGAGGAGGCTTTGAGCGCTTGGGCGATTTTGTAGCCGATGGTCCCGGATGCGCCCGTCAAGAGGCAGACCTTGGTTTCGCTGGTTTCGGATGTGGATTTTTCTGACATTTTATTGTTGGTGGGAGGTAGGAGTAGATGCGAATGGTTGAACTAGGTTGAACTTTAGTGTGTCGGCTAGAAAAGATGCGGGAGGAGATAGGATAGTCTGTTGGGCAATCATACAACAGCAGAAGAGCAAAGCAAGGGATGATTAATTGAGTTTATTTGTGTCATCATTGCTAGGTCTTGCGTTGCTGGTTGCTGGGCGGGCTGGATGTTTTTATTTTGTGGGGACTTGATTGATAGATAGATGGAGATCCACCAAAAATTAGCGATGGATACATATTCCCACGTTGAATAATCCTCTTCCTGTCGCTGATCCCAACTATTGAAAATTCTGACATGGTGCTAAATAAGAAAGGTTTATACTCAGGGCAACACATTTTGAACTTTCATAGAATATTTATATTTATACGATATTATAAGTATCATTTTTCCCAACGTACTCATATATATACCCCATAGAATTCCTATGAACGTTATACCCATGAAGAACAACACAACAACTGCCAGATTTCTAGCCTCTCATAATCCGAACAAACCAACAATCAACCTCCCCCAACCGAAAAAGGACCGGACAATCCTCGCAATACACTCACTAATTCCTCATCGACGGACCGCTAGCTATTGTAATCGCCTCGCGCTCGCTCCTCCGACCGACGGTAGCCTGTAGCTGTAGCCGGTATCCTTTTGCAATCAATTCACTCGAGACAAAGCCGCTTGTAGGTTTCCATCAATTAATTGGAGATAGTGCAGAGTAGTTATTTCCACCGATGCCAACAGCCATGGACGAGGATAAGAAAGCCTCGATTGAGGTCAAGCAGCTTCAGCGCTATTACACAGTGCTCCGCGATTTTATGGCGCACTTCCATAACAAGTCTGATATTTATCCGCCTAACCATGAGGTGAGTATCCTCCAATAATGCCAATCAAGGTTTTCTACTTGACACATATCTTGTGTGCACTCATGATGCATTTACGCGCTCCTTCTTCGCCACACTCATCCTCCAGTTCACGCAAGACGAGCTCGGCTCCGTCGCCCCCGAAGACATCATCAAGTGGATGAACGTCAAGCTCTACAACAAGGACGATCCATCCGACTTCGACCGTCCCCTCAATGGCTCGCACCACACCCTCGACTACTACAAAAAGTCCATCAGCTACTTCATGCCCAAAAAGGAGATGAGCTGGGACCCACTCCACAAAAACGGCAACCCCACCAGGTCCCATGAAGTGAACAGCCTCGTGAAGAAGGTCAAGGCGTTCGACGAAGAGACCGGCGGGTCCAGGAAGCGTAGGTCGTCGTCGTCGTTGAATCAGTCTCAAAGGTCCAAGCATCCCGGCGACGAGGGCAAGAAGCCGAGGCCATCCTTACCCCCGGGCTTTGCGCCCATGCCATCCCTTCCGCCCCTCATGGTGCCATCCGCGGAATTCGCAGCAATGAACAGCATCATGCGCAGGATGCACGCCCAGAACGCATCCTTCATCGACCTCTTCGGCTCCCTGAGCAGCTCCCTCGAAATGTTCAAGACCACGCTGCAGGCGAACAATCAAGCCATCATGGTCGAGATGGCGAATCTGAACAATAGGATGGCCGGCGCTCCGCCGCCGGGCGCGCACGTGGCTCACGGCGCTGCGGCCGGGCCGGGAGCGGGGTTGCCTTTGGCTTCCGGCATGGGAGCATCGCCCGGGGTCGGTACCGGCATGCTGGATTGGCAATACGTGCACGCTGATGGCGTGAGGAGAAGGGTGCCTCCGACTTGGCAGTTTCCTCACTCCAACCTGCAGGAAATGTACATTTTGTGGCATTGCGGAGATTATCAAAACAGGATCTCGCCAATGAAGCTATTCGATAACTCGGATGTGAGCTTCCTGGGAAAGAGGGCAAGGATGAACTTGAACGAGGTGAAGAATCTCATGGGAACCATCGACGAAGAAGCGTCCAGGAAGGGTAAGGTTCCGGCTCCCACCATGACGTTGGCCCAAGCGGCGGCTTGTTTCCAAGCGGGCCTCAGCGGCTTCAACTTTTCCGCCACCACGCCCACCGGCAAGACGAGGAACCTGATGCGCTTGCAATGGTCCACATTAACAAAGTACAACAAACCAGGTCCCAGTCCCATGAAGGGCGAGACCAATGCCGACGAAGCCGAAGCGGAGGGCGAAGAAAAGGCCCACGAGGAGTTCATCGAGTCGTCCTCCGACGACACGTCCAACGATAAGTGGTTCTACAAGCACAAGGACGGAATCAAACAGAGGGTGCCCAGCACCTTCAAGTTTCCCATGCTCGGACTCGAGGCTATGTACGTGCTCTGGCACAGCGGAGATGCCGAGCGCAGACTTGCCCCGATGAAATTCTTCCACGCCTCCGACATGCCGGACCGTAAGCGATCCAAGACCAACCTCGCCAAGGTGCGTAAGGTCATTTCCATCATCGATCAAGAGGCCATTTCAAAGGGGCGTAAAATCAAAACCGTCATGACCTCGGCGGAGGCGAGGACCTGCATCTGCGCCGGGTACACGGGCTTACACATTCCCCTGGTGACCTCCGAGGGCAGGAATAGAGACATTTTGAGCATGAAGTGGAGCTCCGCCGTGAAGCTCAAGAATCCGGATGGGGAACGAGAGGGAGTTGAGGTCAAGGAAGAGGAGCTGCCGACGGCGGAGGAGGAGGAGGAGGAGCCGTCGGCAATGGAAGAGACGCCGGAAGGTGAAGATGATGAGGAGGAAGGATCTGTCGAAGTCGAAAAGACTTCAGATGCGGAGGAGGAACTTCCTGAAGCTGAAATTGATGTGTGAAGGAGCCCACAGAGAGAATGTGTTAAGTTTTGAGCTGTGAGGGAGATCCCTACCTGCATGATTTTGTGTTATGATTGAATTTGAAGTGTGCATAAGATATACTAGTTTCATAATATGATTTACATGTATTTGATATTGCAATCAGGAGGATGGAAATATACCATCATATGGGAGAGTAATTGCCTTGTTTCGATAAGTTGAAATTTCTATATAGCAATAGATAGACCATTGCGGTAATTTGCTCTCTCTGTTGACTTTCTTCGGAGAGTATGTTATTTGTATGCCTTTTTGTATCATCCATCATTAGACGGCATCAAAGGTTTTCAACAAGCTATGGTATCTCAAGAAAGATTACAGTAAATATGATCATCTGCTGTATGGTAACATAGTGAAGTCAACTTTGACAAGTAATAACTCTAACATTGTCTTTGCTTGGAAAAATTGATTCGAACTGAAATGAATATGAAACAAAAAAAGTACCATCCTCTGTGGAAACATTATTCAAACACTCTCAACCATCACTTGAACTTCTTCAAGATCCTGCTCGGTTTCTTTGTCTTGGTCAGCATCTTTATCCTCTTCGGCATCTTTTTCCTTGTCAGCATTAACTTCTTTGATGAGCCCACTTTCATGCATCCTGTTGTAAACCGACTGCCATGTAACAGCTCCATCTCTTCCCTGAGCCTGCCTAAATTTGATTTTGTCCTCAACTGCATCCCACACCGTGTGCCATAGCGTTGTAATCTTTTCAGTGTCCCAGTCCTCATCATGCCAACAGCCGAGATTGATACCGTGATGTTTCAGTACCTTCATCACACAGCGCAGTTTCGATAAGTATCCCGTACCACTCTTGATGTAGGTGACATAGCTCGAGTGCATGTAGTCCAGTGGAGGAATCTTCCTTTCTGGCTCTCCGAGGAACCATAGGTGGAGGACTTCCAACATGGAAACTTGGGACGGAAAGGTCCAGTCTGCCGGTAACGGATTCAGTTTGCCATGGTGAATGCCCCATAGAAGCTCCAAGTTTCGGTAGCAGGCAGTCATCTTAATCTTATTATCAATGACCTCTTCTGCTTCACCGTTGTCATCGCGCTGCTCGCCTCGCGCTGCAGCTTCGGTCGATTTCGTTACAGATCTACCGACAGTATCGTCGGACAGTATCTGGGGATTATCCGCCATTTCTTTTGTCATTGCGCCATTCTTGCTAATGCTATTGATCAATGTCCTGTAGCTCATGCTTCCTTCTTTGGCTTCATTGTTCACTTGAGATTTACAGAGGTGAGACGCAACACTAGGCCAGATTTTACTCCACATGATGATGATCCTTTCTTTATCCCAGTTTTCGCACCAATATCCTGCCTTCAAACCAAGGTATCTTTTTCATCAAGAATGGAATGGGTGAGAATTATCAATGTAGCACTGCGCATAGCGACACTCATAAGCTGATATGTTGCACTTACCGAGCAATCTTCATCAAACGGCGAAGTTTGTTGAATCCGTCACTTGCACCTTTCACATGCTTCATATGATTGACAGTCAGGTATTGCACAGGTGGAGTATGGGTTGCAGTTTGACCCAACAACCACAAATGCATGGCATCAATGACAGTTAGTTTCGTAGGGAATACCCAATCTTCATCTAGGGGTGTCAGCCTTCGATTGTTAACATGCCAAACAGTGAATAGATTTCGTGCACGTGGGATTGGAGCCATCGGGGCATCTTCTGAGGCGTTTGGTGGCGGGGCGGTGACGACCCTGGTGCTAATATTGGATATTTGACCAATCATTACTTCATATGAAGTTTCCACATCAGACTTTGTGTTGAATAGTTGTAAATATCAGAGCCATGGTGTGAGTTACATATGCTCAGTGATAATTGGTTTGACAGGACACTGTCAGAGAATGATAAATAGCAACCTCACCTTCATTCTCTCCACTGCTGCACTCATCTGCTCAAGACCTCGCAAGAACTTAGCCTTCTGCGAATGCATTTGACGAAGCAAGCTATCAACTTCCTCCGCCACCGGTATCTGAGATGTAGGAGCAGCCCTCTTCTTCGCCCCCTTGGTCTGTTTGGTCGCTCTCTTTTTGCGCGCTTTCGCAGCGCTACCAGTGTGATCTCCCTCGCCATCTTCTTCTGCGCTTCTCTTCTTTCCTGCTGTCCTACTAGGCGTCGCAACTCCACTGTCATTCAACCCCTTGACCTTGTTGATAAAGTCTCGAATCTCCTTGGACCGCGTGGGGTTGCCCCTCTTTTCGGATGTATCCCAATCCTGCGTGCCGTCGGGCATGAAGTAGCCAATGCCTATTGTAGAAACACAGGCAACGATAGGAGAGTGGTCATTGTAAGTTCAATGGGTGCGTGAAAATGCGAACAGAAAATGAAATCACGGAACACAAACATACAACCAATTCAAACTTACCCTTTCTGTAGAACGAAAGAGTATGATGACTGCCAGACATCGGAGTGGCGCCAGAAAAATCTGGATGGATTGAGCCAAACATCTTCACATTCATCCAATCAACTACCAATGCAATTGAAGCGCAAGTATCGATTCAGGGCGATGTCATATAAATATTGTCAACAGCATGACATCGTTGGCTCAGCTTGATACACACAAACGTCTCAAAAACTTACCGATATCTTTCGGCTCGATCGCGAGAAGTGCCTCATCAGAAAACTGTGAGCGGCAGAAGAAAGGGAGCAGTCAAGTCAATCATCTATGAATTCAAAAGGCAATGCATAAATGAAAAATCGTTTAAAACAATGTCGTACCTGACGCTCCAAGGGGTACGACTCCACCCTCTGATGAAAGTGTGCCATAAAATCTCTGAGTATCGCATGATACCGCTTCAACTTCTGCTCCTTCGAATACGTGTAGGTCGCCGACCTCGCTGGTCTTAGCTCACCGGCAGTATCATCGGCTAGTTCGGTGCTGAAGTCGATGTCGTCGCCGTCGTCGTTCAGGACGGGCGCCGCCAGGGGTGGGGGCGCGGGCGCCGTTGTTGTTGTTTGCGTTGGAGTCGGATGCGCCTCTTCCTCCATGATGGATGCGGTTGGCTTCGCCGTGCCTCGTTTCCTTTTTCGGTGTTGGTGTGTGATTTCTTGGAGGTTGTCGTTGTTGTGGATGAATGGAAGTGCATGAATGCGAGCTCAACGCGGAGGATTGTATTGATTCCTACATGCTGATAGGGTGACGAATCAGAATTCCAGCACCCGAGCACTTCCGTCTGGTTTGGGCGCGGGGGTCCTGTTGTGTGAGTCGAGTCAAATATCACGAAATCACGCGTGTTCACGTGACTTTGTCCCGTGATGGGATTCATTCAATTGCTCTCGAATGCTCTCACAATAAAATTAATCCAACTACTTCGATTGTACACAGCACCTCAAGCTTCGTTTTTGTAAACATACCTCATGAAATATGAACTGCGACTGTGGTGTTCCTCATTGATAGACATCAATATATACCATCCGATCAATGCATCTTATATTTATATTGTGTATGAGCATGTATTGTGTATTGATATGGATACGACAATCAATGCACGCTAAGATTGATATCCGGATATTGAACAGTCACTGATATCCGATTGATAGACATCAACCAATGCATTGTACATTGATGGATGTGCCGGTTGATTGAATTGGTCGACACACACCAATACTGATGTATGGATATCAATCGGGCGCTGAATTCGCGAAACTTCTGGATTCTGTCCGTGTAATAGGCATTTTGCTGCCAAAATGTCAATTCTTCCTCATAATTAATGCGCAATGAGAACTCGCTCAATTGTGGGCATTGATCTGCTTTCGAATGATTGACATTCAACTATTGACTCCTGTGTTGGGTACTGATTGTGTCCTGTGTGATGCTCCAACTTGTCTTTTTTGAGCGCTGTGCTCTCGAGCCTTTGTTGTAGGTTTTGATTGTGCGCTATCTCTAGAGAGAGAAGTGTAGGCCATAATTCAACTTCAACCGGAGTCCTTCAACTGAGGCTTTGAGCTAATCTCTTGTTCCAAGTTTGATTTTGTTTCATGATTGCTTCTCAAAGTGAACTTAGGAATGGGTGTGGTTTTGCAGCCGCCATTGAATGATGAATATTTCTTGCACTTTGCTTCATCGGCGCATGCTCCTTCAATCTGCTTATTTACAAATCGATCAATATAGCTATAGATTTTATTGCATATTTTAACATATCTAGTTTGATATGTAGAGTTGATGGATGCTTGTTTGAGCACTTTCACTTTAAACATGATCTTCCACTTACCTTGTCCTTGTTGCACAACATGCATATTTCAATACATTTAATTGATCTACATATGAATAGATGTACAGCTGTATATGCAATCATTGTGCAGATTATGTCTCAAAGGAGGATCAAACAAATTGAACACATGCAGTGCACATGTTCTATCTCTATCTGTTCCATTTCCCATGCTGGTCTAGCCCTTTTCTTCAATCTCAAAGATCTAGATCGTTCATGGATCCATAGGTACAGATACACGGATATCAATCATATCATATATCATTGCATATTATCTTTGACCAAAAATTTGCCTATTCAATGCATATGATGTGCATCTTTTGATGCACATGTAGCCACTTATCTGAAGAGTACCCGACGTCTCCAACTCTAGCAACACATTCAAGTGTTGTTGACAGGAAAATTGCCATGACGATGAATCTTCACGGATCATGTGATACAATAAAAATGAACTCACCGTGTAAGTGCTTCGAGACCAAATCTGCACAATGTTCTCCCATCTGTGCATTGGTTTTAGTTTTGGCAGTTTCATCTACTTACCTTAGTTTGTGAGCACAAATGATATCACCTACGAAGCTATCTAGCAAGAGAACTTATCTCTTGCCATAGCGAGATATTATCTGCTCCAACATCAGAGTATGTAAAAGTACCCATATAATTTGTTTGTACCCATTTTTTTCGAACTATTAACCCTTAAATCGAAAACATTAACCTATTAATGGGCCATA
>JALLAS010000726.1:0-11670 GCA_036939415.1 Detonula confervacea
GGCACATCCTCCCCCCTGTGCCCTGCCTAGACGATACCCAAGCTGACTGGTATGGGATCATTATCTAGGATATCTACCCTAGGGTAAAATTATGATTCCCCATTTCTTCAGTTAATGAACTGACAGAAAGGATGTTGGAGTAAACAATAACAACCCACTGAGAGCTGAGAGTCATAACCATACGAGACCATACTTATCGTAATATTATGGCATCTCTACCATCATCCGGCTCGGCATTCACCCACCTCCTCGCCCTCCTCGCGGGAGTGGTCATCGGAAAATCCATCGACGCCGACGAATTGAGCGCATACCGCCTATCGAACGAAGACTCGTGGAGCAAAGTGCGGCGGCGGATCAAGTCGGTTCTCATTGGGGGTGTGGTGTTGGGATTGGTTGCCAAGATGGGGGGTGCGGCTGTGGGGGGGTTATTGGGAGGCGGGGGTGGCGATGAAAGAGATGCCGAGAAAAGAGCAAAATGAGAGCATGGGTGTTTCATGATATAATTGTGCAAAAAATGTCTTCGGAATTGGATAGTAGATTGCTTAGTAAATATCTTGATGGTATGAAAACATGTCAGATTTTGCTCATTATGGATCATGATTAGTATTAGTATGTGAGGGGTTTGAAAATCTTTGAAGTCTCAAGGTCATATCTACTGCATCTGTACACACAATATTGTGTTCTTACATGACAGTCAGTCAAATCCAGGGGAATATCCTACTCGAATCCATGCCATGCTCTTGTAAACGAAAGGCTCTTAATCTGTGACCGCTGATGATTGTGTTGGTTGAAACTGGTGCACTTAATTGCTTCTTATAGATTTTGATCAAGGTCTAGACAATGCTCCCAAACCAAAATTCTGCATAAAAATGAACTTCGCCTCCACTGATCAACACCCCATTTGAGCTTCAGAGTGTCTCACCAAATTTCTCTTGAGCTATGAGTAAACTGATTGAATACCAAATTCTAACAGCTCACATTTCCACTAATGGTACATAACACCCTCTTTTCACCTGACAATTGAACCCAAATGAATTTGATCAGCTCCGTTCACCTGTTAGTTTGGCTTGATCCTAGCCGTAGAAAACACTCTTCTCCCACCCCTCACATCAATTGCCGCATCCTGATAATTTTGCATCTAAAAACAATCTTTCCTATTCCCATTCCCATTATTTACAAAAGAGCCCTAGCAGCCTTGGCATTCAACTCATCCAACACCCCAAAGGTTTCTCCCATATCCAACCTCCTAACCTGAGCATTCAACCCGTCCAAAATGCTCAACATGTAAATAATCTGATCGTCGGTACTGCCGACACTACCGCCCTGAGAGCTCGCTCCCACCAACCGCTTGCTCTGCGCCACGAGCCCGTCCAAAACGGAAGCGGCATGCGCCACATCCCCCACGATCATGCGGTACGACTCGTCGGCAATGGTAATTTCATTCGCCTGGCTGTTGATTTCGGCCAATAGGGCCGCGCTCCTGTCCAAATCGCGGGTCAATCGCCTGGCCTGGGCGTTCATGCCGTCCAACACGGCGATGGGATGGGCGGGGTGGGGAGAGCTGCCGAGACGTCCCGCCTGCTTGTTCAGGCCGTCGATGGCGATGATGGCGTGTCCGAGGGAGTCGGAGAGGGCGTTGGTGGAGCGTTCGATGGCGGTGGCGTAGGATGCGGCATCGAGGGCGTTGGTTGCGGAGGGGAAGGCGAGGAAGGCTCCGGCGGTGGCTGCCGAGGAGAATGTGTTTTGGAGGAGTTGTCTTCGTGAGGATGTGGCTTGTAGGGCGGTTTGTGATGATGGGATGATGGATTGTTGGATGATGGAAGAGGGGGCGAAGGCCAGTGCCGATGCCAGCGATGCTAGGTTGATTGCGAGGATTGAGGGCTTCATTATTTCGTAATTATTGTTCAGCTTTTTATTTGCATATCGACTGCTTTGCTTTTTTGCATGTGAAGCTATGATGTGAAGTCTGAAGTTGGCGTCACGTTCTTGAAGTTGTTGCTGATGTTGCCTGTTGTTATTGAGATTATCTAAATATTAGTGTGAAGATATTATTACCTGTCAACCATTAACTTGTATCACATGCGATGATCAAAGATCGAAGCGTCACAAAACGATCTTGCACTAGTGTAGTTGAGAAAACCGGGAAATGTGACGTGGGTATGACGTCAGTAAGCGATCCACTTCACGAAAGATTTCATTGTGACATATCGCCAATTAGTGTCGCTAATTCCCATCGTCGCCAAAGCCGCCGCCGCGACGAGTATTGCCCAGATTTTTTGTTGGCGCGTGGTTGGCAGTTAGAGTTGGCATCCCATTGTCGTCTTCATTTTGCTTCAGATCGTGTATGTTCAGGGGTTCAGTCCACTTTGTACACGTTACGGCCTCGCCACTGTGCAACGTCCTCGCCTCGCATCCTGCTCTGATAATACTTCCAACGCCGGTAGGTGGACGGCCGACAAAAAATCGACGTGATATAAATAATAATCATGGCTGCCAACAAAAAGTATCGCATGGTGGCATTAGACCTCGATGGCACGCTGCTCAACTCCAACCACGAATTATCCAATGCCACCATTAAATACATGCGAAGCCTACACGCCAAGGGATTCGTGGTTGCCATTGCCACAGGCAGATCTGCAGCTTGCGCTGCACACATCATTGAGAAATTAGATTTGCACTATCCCATGATCATTGATGGTGCTGGTACCTCATCATCGTCATCTTCTGATGCCGGGACTAATGGTTTTCCTTTGGTGTGCAACAACGGTGCAAGAGGATTGAGGATACGCAAGTCTCGTTCCGACGTTGGCGGTACTTCTGCATCAGGTAGTGACAATAATCATTCTTCGGCGCCTCATCACAGCAATTCGGTTCCTCTTGATGACAGCAGTAGTCGAAGTGCTCCGACCAATCCCTTCTTAAAGCGAACACTCGTCGTAAACAATGAGCTATTCCACAATCCGCTCTCTCCATCAATGGCACTAAAAACTCTCAAATTGGCACACAAGCTGGGATGTGTCACTAATTATTATCACAATCATCACATCTATGCAGTGGTACGCAATGAGAAACACATGGAGTTGACCGAGAGATACGGGGATTTGACTCATGGTAATACTGAATTGTATCGCTACCTCAATGACGACAATGCCGGTGAAGAGAACGAAGAAAAGAACGACGTCGGGGGCAGTGACAGTGATGATTTGTACAATGAGGAAAATGGGTATGGGTATCAAAAAGCGATAGAATTGGGCCCTCCTTCCAAGTTGTTGATACTGTGCGACACGGAAAGGCTGGATGAAATCACCGAGCTCGTCCGTGCAGAGCTCAACAACGGTGCCACCTCTTCCAACGATGACAATGAACTCCAAGCAAATGTGATACGCGGCACCCCGCCATTCTTCGTCGAAATTCTAGACCCAAAGGTAAGCAAGGGCGCGGGCCTACAGCAACTGGCCCAATCGCTCTCCATACCTTTGGAGGAAATCATTGCGTTTGGTGATGGTGATAATGATTTGGAATTTATACAAATGGCAGGATGGGGCGTGGCCATGAAGAATGGACGGGAGGTGGTGAAGGGTGTGGCGGAGGAGGTTTGCGACTGGACGAATGATGAGGTGAGTTTTTGTGGACGTTTTGTTTGCCATATAGTTTGCTTGACGAATCCCGTCATTGCCTTGCAAAAACCTCGTCGTTTACTCATTGTTGATTTATTATATTGATTTTTTCATTCTCCAATTGTCATTTGCCAGGATGGTGTCATCCGGACGCTTCAACGTTTTGAGGAGGAGGGAAAATTGCATTTTCCCAACAACGACAAAAAGTATCGCATGGTGGCATTAGACCTCGATGGCACACTGCTCAATTCAAACCACCAATTGTCCGATGCCACTACAGAATACATTCGCAGTCTGCACGCCAGGGGCTTCGTGGTCGCCATTGCCACCGGCAGATCTGCTGCTTGTACTGCACACATCATTGAGACATTAGATTTGGACTATGCCGAGACTGATGGCTTTCCTTTGGTGTGCACCAATGGTGCAAGAGGATTGAGGATTCGCAAGTCTCACTCCGACCTTGGCTGTTCTTCTACATCAGATATTGACAATAATCATCCTTCGGCACCTCATCACAGCAATTCGGCTCCTCTTGCTAGCAGTCCAACCAATCCTTTTCTAAAACAAACCCTCGTCATACATAATGAGCTATTCCACAATCCACTCTCTCCATCATTGACACTAAAAACCCTCAAACTGGCACACAAGCTGGGATGTGTTGTGAACTATTATCACAATCATCACATTTATGCAGTAGTTCGCAATGAGAAGCACATGAAGCTGACCAAGAGGTATGGTAATGCTGAATTGTATCGCTACCTCAATGAAGAGAATCTGGACGAGGCCAAAGAAGAGATTAGCATCCACAATGATTGTTGGTATAATGAAGAAAATGGGTATGGATATCAAAAAGCAATAGAACTAGGTCCTCCTTCCAAGCTGTTGATATTATGTGATGAAGGAAGTGCAGATGAGATTGCGGAGATTGTTCGTTCAGAGCTTAATGGGAACAATTCTTCCAATGGAAATGACGCTTCTGATGGTGGTGGTGCACAACAAATTCATGCAAATGTGATACGTGGCACCCCACCATGGTTTGTTGAAATTCTAGACCCAAAGGTATGCAAAGGCGCGGGCCTACAGCAACTTGCCCAATCGCTCTCCGTACCTTTGGAGGAAATCATTGCATTTGGTGATGGTGATAATGATTTGGAATTTATACAAATGGCAGGATGGGGCGTGGCCATGAAGAATGGACGGGAGGTGGTGAAGGGTGTGGCGGAGGAGGTTTGCGACTGGACGAATGATGAGGTGAGTTTTTGTGGACGTTTTGTTTGCCATATAGTTTGCTTGACGAATCCCGTCATTGCCTTGCAAAAACCTCGTCGTTTACTCATTGTTGATTTATTATATTGATTTTTTCATTCTCCAATTGTCATTTGCCAGGATGGTGTCATCCGGACGCTTCAACGTTTTGAGGAGGAGGGAAAGTTGCACTTTTCCAAATAACAAGTAAGATGTTATTTAGTTTCAGTTCAAAAAACGATTTGACCTTCACGCTGCGCTCTGGAGAAGTCTCGACTGCTGCTTGGATTATAGTGTCCTGGCGCTCTGCTGTGCGCAGAATAGATGCTGCAAACAATGTTTTCCATTCCACTCTTTTACTTTCATCTTTTGAACAATGGCTATTCATCTATGATGCGCACGTAGCTCACTCGGACCACCTTGGGGTTTAGTAGAACGAAATGGAGCTCCTCCCTCCTGGAGGCTGTGTGACCCTTGATGTGGGACGGTCGGTGATCACGTTTCCTGTGTTCTGAGACGAGCCGCTTGCGTATTGATTGCTAGACGTACCCCTACGGCCAACATTTGGTTCTCTCACCTGCTTGGCCTTGCCCTTATCATCGAAGTCGCCGGTGTTTGTTTTCGTATGAGCAGCGGCAGCAGCGGATCCCACCACTTGCATGCGATTCTCCTTTTCCTTCTTGGTGTCTTTTGGCTCTTTTGCTTTAAACATTTGAGTGATTGAGATGTGAGTAGACAAGTGATTGAAGTGAAGCACCATTCATTGCGGGATTATTTCAAAAATACGATTCTTACTCTTTGGCGAATCCCAACCCAGATGCACCGACGATTTCCCTCCTGGCTCGTTGGTAACACGAGATGCTGTCCTCTTGCCATCCATGTAGATATTTTGGTTCTCATTCATTCCGTACATGGTTGCAAATATTTCAATTGTTGTCTAGAGCAAACGAAGATTGTGAGTAGGTGATGGCACAGCTAGCTGGGTCAAGCAGCGTCACCTAAATTTCAATTTGAAAATCAAATCATTTCCAAATTCGAAATGTTATTATCGAAGGAGAACTTTTTGAGGAGCTCCGAGGTTTCACTTCCTTCAAGAGTTGCGGCATGGTGGATAAGGCATCCACCACCCCAAAGAGGGAATCATTCGAACAGTACGAAGAGAAGCTCATATTCGAAGACACCAATCACTTCCTATACCATAAATACAACCATGATTGCAAGACTACGATAACTACATTTGCGCAAGCACTCGAATTTTCACCGACCTATACTCAGAATGATCTCTGCCTGCATCAAAACGCAGACGGGCCTATCAACGCCGAGATCATTCGATCCGTGGCAATGCTCTGCGGTTCGAATGTGGTATCAGTGTGTTTTTGTTCCCTGGCTCTCACGGATAAAATGGTCGAAGGAGTATTGCCCCACCTACCGAAATTGCGGAGTCTTCAAATCAATGGAGCCAATATTGGGTCAGTTGCTGCAAGATCAATAGCTATGTTTTGTCACAGCTCTTTAAGAAGTTTACGCGTTGGTGGATGTAATCTGATCACAAGCGAGTCATGTGGTAAGTCATCATTGTTGGATACTACTATGTGATATGAAGTTGCTTTCTAGGATTCTGGCTTTCTCCAGATTTACAGGCCTTCTCTTGCAACTTCGTCACCCTGTAGGATGGCTGGCGGGGATCATTGGTCACAATTCTCCACGCCTTCGCAAGCTGAAGGCATTAGACATTTCATCAACAAACATAGACGATAGAGGCTTTGCATTTCTATGCAAAGGGCTTGGTCAACTTGAGTACCTTGATGTTGGAAATTGCGCACAGCTTTCGCTAACAGGTAAAGGCATACAGGCAAGCCTCTGCGGTGGATCATTTCGTTCAATGCAGGTGCTAAACTTGCGTGGCTGCAAGGGCATTGGCGACGAAGGAGTCATTGCCATTGCGAAAGTCATGCCCAAACTTTGGCATTTGAATCTCAGCTGCTGCGGTAATATCACAAATGCTTCAGCCTCTGCCATTGGTCAAGGATGCACCAAGTTGAGAACGCTGAGCTTAGAAGGAGCTGGTTTGACAGACGTCGGATTGGGTTATATTGCAAATGATACCAAACTCAACCTACTCAACATTACTGGGTGCAGCATATCAAGGAAGTCACTGATGGCTGTAGTCCTCACCCTTGAATATGTGCAAGAGTCGTCGAGCTTCTTCGGCTTCATTCTTCGTGGTTCTCATGCAAGAGTAGCTGCATTGAATGATGAAGAAATGGAAGATATGAGGATTCAGCAGAACCAGGCGGCGCATTTGATCCAGGTAAGATTTTTTTGGTCCACACCTTCTTACGCCACATGCATCAATCCTGACACAAAAGTATATCTTTATCCGTATCATTCAGGATGGGTGGAAATTAAAGCGGCACACCATTCATCAAATGCAATCAAACTATGAGTTCCATGAAAATGAGGCTGCAGTGAAGATTCAATCATTTGCATTGAACTGCAAAAGCCGCAGAAGATTCTTTGAAAGTGAGTTCGAGGAAGGGATCTACGGGCTTCAATGGAGGCTGATCTAACTAATATTCACCTGTCAACATTTCTTCTTTCAGTTGGCTACCGTAGAAGAGCGGCAGAATCTTCGGTTAGTATTCAGAAAATGATTCGATGTTGGCTAGCCCAGCGAAGATTGAAGCGCCTTATCTCAAATTATCGCATCATGACTCATTATGCAACGATCATACAAACGAGGTATCGGGGAAAATTTGTTCGATCACACGACAAACTTGTAATGCCGGCAATCCTTGCACTGAGAGCTGCAAAGTTGTCCAAAAAAAGAACCTGTGCAGTTATAGTCATTCAGTGTTTTTGGAGGATTGAAATGGCAATATCACGACTCGGCTTTCTTCGAAGAGAGTTTATCACACGTAGAAATTCATCTATACTAATCCAATCCAACTGGCGGATTGGGTTAGCAAATAGACGATCAAATAGGTTCAAAATGTTTGTGGAGCTGTTCTGCTACTACTGCAATAAAATGGCCATCAGAATACAATGCTCGCTTCGCCAATACTTTGCGCGCAGGCAGCTTGACGAAGTCCTTCAGCTGGCAGCTGAGAAATACTTGATGGAACACCTTTCTGCTCGACAAATTCAAAAATCCTACAGAGGCTTGGTTGTCCGGAGAAGAGCCCAAAGGAAAAGGCTTGCATGGAACAAGGCAGCAGTGGAAATACAGAGGATCTTTCGGGGCAGGAGTGTGCCCAGCTGGCAGGAAATTAAATGGGGTGCAATATCAGATCACGTACGTCAACAATCGAATTCCGAGCATGCCCATTCTCTCACAGTGCGACATGGTTACACCATGCACAAGCCTGGGCCAACAAAGGCAAACACAGGTGGAATAGAAGAAACTCTGCCACTTAATGGAGCACCAGAAGATGATGAATTGTTGAAATACGTATTTGGCCACACATTCGTCAATTTCCGTTGCCTTGTGTACTGGCCTGACATCGCCCTATTCAAGGTCAGTTCTATAGGTGAATATGATGAACGAATGAGACTCTGGCAAATAAACTATGATGGTGACGATAGCGAATGGCTTGATCTTGTGAAAGATCATGATCGAGTCATAATCATGGAACATGATGCAAGTGGTGATTGGATGCCTTTTGAACACGCCCAATCTCTGCCAATGAAAAACTATTTAGAGAAAAGAAATATGTCTTGTACTCCGCAAGAGAAGAACTCTTGGTTGCCGCAACTGAGGAGTGAAAAGATTGCAAGCGAGATTTGGTACTCGACGTATGTGGCTCGTGGTCTTTTGGACGGGTGCTACCAGGCACAGTCATATGAAGCGCTTCATAAATTGAAGGAAGCCCACTTGGTCAAATCAATGACGTTTTCAATCGCCAAGGCGAAACAAGTGAGCAGTGGAGAGCAATGTTTTGATGATATGGAGCTATTGAAATTCCAAGGGTTGCTGCGAGAGGTGGAAGCGTATATACGCCAAAACTTATGATAAATGTAAGCCATGGTCATCATAGCTATTTGGCTTATTTGATCAATGAGGCCAAAATGCACATGTCCCCCTCAGTTGTTGTTCTGCCAAACCACCACAAGCCATACCGGCATCTTTTGTTGCATATCATCAGATATCATAAAATCTATGTCTCCACAATGATTTGGTTTATGCATCTCCATATTGGCCTAAGCCATCCGTAGTTGACATCATCACATAACAATATGCCATGGTAGGTACGCACAGTGCAATTCCATCTTCCTAATCCGTACCTGCTGCCTTATAAAAGGTGTTGCGCAATGGAAACTGATTTATTGTTGAAGAAGCCTCTCCTGCCTGGATTACAACTGAAATGTACCACAATAGCAAAGAATCATGTAAAATCAAAAGTGAAAGACTCTTTGCAATTGAATCTCTTGGATAGAATAAACCGCATCACCCAGAGAGCTTTCTTCCGTCAACCTTGTCTGTCTTCCAACAAGTCTCCATTGAACCAACAAGTGAGCGCATACCGATCTTCATGATGCGATGCAAGAACTTGATGCTCAATCTTCGATGCATCGAACAAAATCAATTTTCCTCCACTAGGAACAACATCCGAGTGCTTATCATCGTCATCCGCATCATCGAACAATCTCAACTCTCCACCCTCGCCACCATCACCCCAATCGGGAGCATTCAAATACAAAATGGCCGTGACGACACGATGCCTGTAGTCGCTCGCCCTCAACCATCCCACCAATCCCATCGTGTATACGGACGAGTCGCATCGATCCAAATGCCGAACGTATATCGATCCATCGGGCTTGTACATGGCGAGCTGACACTGTCGCGGTACGATGTGAGAGTCGCTGGCGGCGTATCCGAATTTCCCCAAGAGCCACGGAATGCCGCGCAGCAGTTTTATGCAATGCAGTAGCGCATCCCCGTGGTCGTGCTCGCCGTCGTCGTTTTCTCGTATTGATAGTATTTGATCCTGGCGGACATCGCTGTCGTTTAGGGATGTTTCCATTTGTGCACTTAGCAATCGGACATTGTCGTGTGCGTATTGTAATGTGGGAGATGAAAGTACATTGTTGATGACTACGAAATGCTTCTCTTCGAGTTCACGAATATGAGCTTTTGAAGAAGGAGTGCAAAGGTAAACATAATATTACGAGCATGAGCGATTGATCTTAATGTGAGTTTTATTCTGGAACACAAAAAATAGCCTCATACAATATTTGAATCAACTGATACATAATATTTCTTCCTTCCAGTGGTCACCACTTCTATTTGTCAGTTCAAAGAACAATGCCATTTTCCCTCAATTGTTTACAAACCCCAAGAAAGCATTTTCAAGCTCCATCTTTCAAATCCTTCCTCTTCAACGAATCCAATTTTTGCCAGCATTAATAAGTAACAGAATAAAATAGCTAGCATAGATATACTGCATACTACATTGTATTCCTTCTGCATATACTCACCCTTTGTAATGATGGAGCTGAGAGGAGGATACCGACATTCTCCAGCATCCTGGGCATCGCCCAAAGACGTTCTCGTCGCAGCCTCCCCGAGGACGCCGGCGGAGGCGACGGCGACGAGACCTAGCGCTGCGCGATCAAAGGTGATTTGACGGAGGAAGCCGTTCATGGCACGCCTGCGTGCGGTACACGTGTGCTCTCTACAACGATGATGTTGTAGTTGTAGTGTATCTAATGATGATGGGCGCTAAAATGAATAGGAGTAGAGATGACGATGATGGTGTTCAATCCCGCGCCAGATAGAGTGTCCGGATCGAGAGCCTTGCTCGGCCTCAAGAGAAAGTCTATCTACTCTGCCTGGGGGCTTTGCTTGATGATGGCTTGCACCGGCCGCAGAGATAATGCCTGATGCGATGCTGAATGATCTTGAATGATGCATGATATGATGCATGCACGCATGATGCTGATGCCAATTCGATTGAACCCAATTATTTTTCTTCAGACCACGAAAAAATGTCACGGACGTAGGCTAGACGTGAGATGAATGGACGGAGCACAAGAGAAAATCAAAGAGAGGGTAAGATCTAGGATCAGAGTAAGCGCTATCTACGATAGAGGCTACGATAGGCTACGATGATGTCGTTGAGCCGCGCCGAGGAGAGGGACCTGTGGGTGCTGTGGCGATGGGGGCGAACATCATGCAGATGGAGAGCCAGTTGTCAGGTAGTGTTGGCAACCAGCAACCAGCAGCGTCTCTCAAATCGAGAATAAACCGAGAGGATGGAACCCGCCCGCCCGCCCATCATCGCATCAGATCCCATCGATCGCATCGCGCAGCGCCCATCGCCTGCCGAAAAAGGTAGGAGTAAACAAACTTCTTGCACTTGCACAGACCCAACTCGTCGGTCGAACAACCAACAGAATCTCCAACAATCATCACTTCTTGATGGCCATAAAACGCGCCATTTTTACTATGTATTCCTATCCATTTTAAACAGCATATTATGCTCGCTCTATTATCGGTATTGGTTCCTACGAACAGTATATTCAGACTTGGCGCAGCTCCCAAAAATAACCGCTCAATTGATCAACTGATCAACGAAACGAACCCAACCGTCAACGAACCTCAACGAACGTACGCAGGCGCAGGTCAACGCGTCAATCCGAGGAAATAATGGGAAAAATGGGACGAAAAGAATAACGTTGGGTGAACGAAGCAAGGATGAACCAACGCCTACATACCATTTGGTATTCCTGCAACAGCAAGATCCCGTATGTTGGGTACGTATCGTACGTACGTATTAATAGCGCGGTATTTTATTTTTTCGTAGCT
>JALLAS010000727.1:0-11662 GCA_036939415.1 Detonula confervacea
GGGAATAATATGGTTGATTTTATCATATGGACAACTGCCTATGTATTATTATCACGAGAACAGTATGTTATTCTTTCAACTGTACATGCAGAATGTTGGCACGGTATAGTTACTTTTCCAGCTTCTCTCTATGATAGAACAAGAAACCTGTTTGTTTTCACTTCGTCAGTTTGTGCCATGATATCATCATTTGCTTCTGCATTCAAACCCAACACAGGCGATCATACTTTTAGTTTGCATCTACTCTTGCATCAACTCATTACACATACAACTCTTTATCACATCCACTATACTTGGTTGCTCAGATACTGAAGTATATTCTGCAAGCAAGGGTTTGCATTTAGAGCTCATATTTTGATGTTTTAGGTTGGTCCCACGTGTATCTTCCTTGTTTCATTTTTAAATACTCTAGCTCTCACCTTCCATCATCAATCATAACAACACAATCTTATTGTCAGGCAAAACCAAATTCAAATTATGGTCCCGGCTAGTGATGTCACAGCTAGCAGTTCTCTACCTTGTTTTGAAAATAATATTGAACACATCAGGGGGGAGCACGTCAAGCTAAACTTGATCAAATGGCAAAGAAGAAAATGAGAAGAAAACCATAAATATCCAGTCATATGGTAAAAATATAGAGCGCCATAGAGGAGATTAAGGACTGACTAGCCATCGTAACTGAACAGTGTGAGAATGTAAGAGATCAGAGTGGAAACGAACATGGGGATACCTTACTTCCCAGTCAAAACCAATTTAATGATATGCTGGTCACACCTAGTGATGCCGCAGCTAGTATTTCTCTACCTTGTTTTGACAATAAAATTGAACACCTCAGGGGATCAAGTGGAAAAGAAGAAAACTTGAGTAGAAAATCAAGAAGAAAACCATGAATATCCAGTAATATGGTAAAAAGAAAGAGCACCATAAGAAGAAATTGATAAAACATCAGTCAGAGAAAAAAAACTGGTAAAAACAAGGAACATCATAAAGAGCGAATGAAGGAGCAATACACAGAAAAGAAGAAAGCTCGATCAAATGAAGCCACAACAGTTGAACTGAATGGATTGACCAATGGCGACAGGACACAAATCTTCCAGGGGAAATGGATCATCATTCAGAGAAAAAAAAAAGCTAAAAAGAAAACCATAAATATGAAATGTTATGGTAAAAACAAGGAACAGCATAAACAGCAACAATGAAAAGAAGAAGGCCCAATCAAATGAAGCCACTATAGTTAAACTGAATGGTATAGAACAGGGCTCTTCCAATTGTGACAAGTTTGATCTGTCGGTCAACGTTGAAAAATGCATTGACATAGCCAAGAAACTGGATGGTTTGTGACAGATTCGTCATTGGTACTGAGAAAATTCATTGAGTGACAAAGTAATATATCTAACAGCATCAGTGCAAACTACGTGTTAAGTGTTGTATCATATGAAGATTTTGATGGCAAACATCTGCATCCTGTCTTGATAGATCAATACAAGCTTGATGGATTGCCTGGTTTGCTGCTCTCGCCCAGAGCTAGAATTGATGGAAACAAATTTGATGTGTGTTTGGCGCCAAAGCTTGTAACTGCTGTGTGTAATTTGGCCATTTTGACTTTGTAATTTTCCCTCACCCTATCGTACAATAACTAGTGTTGTGAAGTTCTCAAAAAGTGGAAGTTACGGGGTGGAAGTTAGGCGGAAGGTTCCTCGTAAACTCCGCGACCCCAAATTCTGACTTCCAAAACGTTTGTGTCACATCAATGTCATTGTTATAAAATCGCGCGGGAAGAAGTCGTATTTGCATGTTTGCGCTTGCGTTCCCACATCTCCTTACATCTCTATCGTCCTATATACGACAGCAATTGGATGTTTCCCACGCACTGCTTGCACGCAACAGGCAACACATAACCTCACGTAACTCTAGAGATAATACTCAATGACACATACAATAACAACAACGACAACAGCATTCACATCAACAGCAACAGCACATGGCGTTGTTGCTGTCGTCGTTGTCATCACCGTCATCCATGTACTTCTTGACATCAACCAGCCGGGAGCAATGAGATACCTGGATAGGTATGATACTCTTTCTCAAATCGCTCCAGGGGCAAAGAGAGGCACAAAAATGACAGTAAAAAAAGAGAGCATTGTTTTACTTGGTGCATTTTTGATCTCTGCTAGCAATATCAAGTGCGTCGATGAGTGGAAATTATAACCCTCTGTTCCGGAAAGTTCCACAGATGTTCCCTGGAAGGTTCCAACAATCCTGAGATTTTTGAAACTTCCTAACACTAGTATCCAGGATCCAGGTGGATACGTCTTATATCTATATTGGATATGTTTGGCTTGAACAGGACACAAAACACAATAAACCCAATCAAGCGCGGCATCTTCATAAAACACAGCAACGCCATGAAACAAAATAATAATCACGACCATGTCCTCCGTCGATCAATTCCGCCGCCGTCCTCGCAATACCAACCCCAACCCCTTCGACGATGATGCCCCCGACGACTCTGCCCGCGCCTCCTCCTCCCGCTCTTCTTCCGGTCGGACCAACAATAACAATGCAGGCGATCGCAGCAGCAGCAGCAGCAGCCGAAGGGCCAGCTCCAAACAAAGCAACAATGCCGCTTCCGCCACAGCCGATCCATCCACCGCCAACAATGGTGCCAATTCAAACTCGTTGTCCGCCCCCCACGACCCTCTGCTGGACATGTACGAACGTCGCCTCCACGAAGACGTCGACTCCGACTTCTTCCACGATCCCCAAAACTTCCAAGCCCTAAACCGCGTCATCGACATCATCGGCGCCCAAATCGATCAATCCGGCGGCAACATTACCGCCGGCTCCGAAACGATCGGCACCGACTTTTCGCATTTATCGGCGTACCAATCCATAAAGCATCAGCAGCGTATCGTGGAGGAGGCGATCGAACACATGACCGTGAAGCATTGTGCCGATTTGAATTCGAGCGTGGCGGCGGTGGGGAGGGTGTCGAGGCAGTTTGATGAGGCTAAATTGAGGGTTAGGAATTTGAGGAGGCAGGTGAGGGATGTTAAGGATAGTTTGAGGTTGGGGGAGGTGGGGGATGTTGCTACTGTGGTAAGTTTATCTGTTTGTTAGTATTATTGTATGTTGTTGTTGTTGTTGTTGTTGTTGATGCCACGGCCTTAGGGTCAACTTGGAGGTGAACTTGGCTGCGTTCTGTGTTCGACTACTGATTCTACGATGCTTTGTCATACTATTTTGTTTCGATGCTGGATGTGCTTTTCATGCCATGCCCTTCTGTTCATGTTTTGCGTGCTGTACATGTATTTTGCGTTACCATATCTTCATGAGGACTCGATTACCATGCTAATTCCTACAATTCAACAAAAAATGCCATGAAGGACTGTATTTTTCTGAAAGATATGTGATACTGCGAAACTGCCAGCTTGTTTTGTGTTCTGCTTATTTAGTATGTAGACTCATAGTAGTCAAGAGGTTCATTCACATCCTGAACATTTTAGATTGATATCATTGCCATCCTAAATTTATGGGGCTGATACTATGGTTGACAGGGAATGCAATATTTGGTGGCCTTTGCTATTATTGACCACTTCTTCAGTTGCTTTATCGGGAGAAAAAAATTGGTTCATTATTGCACTCATTTCAATCATCCTTTTGTTTGGACAATGCTGAAACGAAGGCGAGGCCTTTTATTGGAAGGGTGTGTGTTCACACAGTGTAAATAATGTGAAAGCTTCTCCCTTGCTTTGGGATGAACACAAGTTGTGAATGTTTGTTTGTGTTTCATGTCTGTGCCCATTTTGATGTAATTTTGAGGTTTATATGTTTTAGGTTTCATTAGGAAATGGAGGGGATCAAGAGCCAGGTCTTGTTGAAGATAAGGGGGAATTGATCTTTGTCTTTCGTCTTCATCGTATCATTGCCTGTTTCTGTCTGTGAATCTAACATATTTTCATTGAACATGCTGAAACAATCTCATTACCAATTCCAAAACAGCCAAATCCAAACGATCCATCATCCTCGGCGAATCCCAATGAACCTTCCAATGCCGCTGCAGCAGCCGAAGCCGCTGCAGCACAGGCGGGTGCATCTGCACGCTCCCTACGCGAGCTGTGGCTTAAAAAGCTGGAATGCGAAGCTGTACTTTCTCTCCTACGCAAGCTGGAGATCTTGCGCCGTGCTCCCTCTGGATTTGACTCGTTGATTCGTCCTTTGGATGGGGGACCATGCAAAATTGGCGCTGCAGTTGTGGTATTATCGGAAGCCTTGTCAATCATGTTTAGCGATGATGTTGCCCAGGTACAAGCATTCGATAGGATCATGGAGCAGCTCATGACGAGAAAGCAGCGTGCCGAAGAAATCTTATGGGCCACACTGGTGGATGTATTGTATCGTCATGGAGATAAACAGGGCAAGGAGGAGGAACGGAAGCGTCGAGAGCGGATGGAAAGGAGGGCACGCGCGTTGGAGGCCGCTGTGGCCCGCGGGGAGGCTGCAGGATTGGGCAGCATTGCGGAATATTCTGACGAGGACGAGTCCAACTCGTACACCCAAACTTGCAACAGCTTCGAGGACGATGTCTCCACAACGCGCGATAGCGTCGGGGGAGGTAGCACCGGCGCCAACACTGCCGTCCACTCCACTGCCTCTGGAAATACACCACCCAAACAATTCAGGCGAATGGTTGGCCGTGCGATACTGGAATCCGATATGGATTTGGAGGGTGATGAATTGCGCTGCCTGGAGGAACCAGCCGCGTGGGGAGCGGGGCATGCGAATCACACTCATTTGCCCGCATCGTACATGTACCCTGAACAGGCGTTGCCGAGGTACACTGATCCGGTGCTGGCATTGCGCATCCTTGTGGAAAGTTTGACCAAGCTCAAGCGGTTGGATGACGTGGAGCAATACCTGAGCGAAGGAATGGATAGGGAGATTAGACAAGTGGCGGAAAGGGAGCAGGCCAAAACCTATGCGAGGTTGGAGCGTAGGCGTGGCAGAATGGCGTCAAGCATGGGAGATGGAAATGGCGGCGAGGGCAGTGGAGGAGAGGGTGGTATGAGGGGAGGAGATGATGCAGACAATTTGAAGGAGTTTAGGATGCATTTGAACAATTTGCTCAAGGCGTTCGAGGGTGTTATGACGAGGTTCTTGCATTTGGCACAGATTTTGAGGCACAAAATTGTAAGTTGCTTGGATTTATTATTTAATGCTCACATCATGTGTCCAATAATGCCAATCCTCATCGTATGATTCATAACTCCTATCAATTTTATTGATAACACCAAACAGTGCTCTGATTCCATCCTAGAGAAGATGTGTCCATCCTACCCTATCCCCTCCTCAGCCCTTTACACCGTTCTTGTTAATGCTGAACTGGCCATGCAACGTGAGATCAAGCTCTTCATCTCTGCATGCATTGCCGAATCGGACAAGCCCAAGGAGAAAAGGAAACAGCAGCGTGAGCGGAGTATGATGCACCATGCGATGCACATGGATCCAAATCAGTTGGATGTGGAAAGGGGGATATTTTCCCTGGGGATTACGAGCTCGTCGATGGGAGGACCATCATCTGGATTGGATGGATGGAAGAAGTCGCGTGCGAATATTGTGGACCTGCCTCCAGATCAGTTCGTTTCCAATGTTCTGTTACCACGCACGAACGTTGATCCGGAGGTAAGGCATGCCCTAACATTTCGCCGCAGCATTTCGCGATGGACCCATGAGGTCGATGAGGGTCGCAAAGAACTGGCCATCTGCAGTGGTGAGGACACCAATTCCCCCATGTATCGCAACGCCATGCACGAGGAGGGTGCTTTGGTGTACATGGACAATATCATCCAGCGCACACTGTTGCCTGAAATGCAGGATGAGGCTGTCAATGCTGTGATCCACTTTTTGGAACGACATGATGCATTCGACCCCATCGCTAATGATGTGTTCACAAGATATCCTCATCATACAGTGCAGGTGGAGGCGGAGATGAGTGTGGCATGCCAAGCCCTGTATACCTCTACACGGCCCATTTTTATGGCGTTACATCGGTTGCCCAAAGGAGGGGATATGTATTTGTCATTGGTGACCATGTTGGAACATGCCATGTTAACATTTATTTCGAGGATGAAGCAGAGAGTTGGAGAAGTGTGCCAGGGCAAGGCCGCATATTCTTTGTTGGAAGACCAGAGGGGAAATCCTACGCCGCTGAGTCAGTACATGGAGCGAAGGAATGCATTCACTTTGCTTCAGAGGATTTACAGCGATGAAGACGATGTGGATGACCCTGCAGCAGTTGCTGTTGCAGTTGCTGATACTGCATCACGGGCAGGTGGTATACTTCCATTGGCGCCTTCTGAGAGTGATACCTCCCCACGTAAAACTGGCAAACTTTCTGGCGCAGATGGGAGAGGCCCATTCGAGCGTGAAGTGGCCCAAATTGATGTCCTGACCAAATTCAAAGAACCCCTCAAATTTGAGCGCTCTACCCTCTGCAATGATGAGGAATTGATGAAGGCGGCCTGCTTGGCCAACAGTTTGCTTCGCGTTGCGAGCTTGTTGGAAGGGCAATTGCGTAGTAGGGCAAGTGCTGGATCTTTTGATAAGAGTGCGAAGATTAAGGCAATTCGGGATTTGCAGAGTGCGATCAAGACAATCCGGTATCACGGGCTAAGGGTGGCCAAGTTTTGTAGGATTGAGATCCTGCTCCAGACGTGAGTGCATTCAACAGTATTTGTTTCAAATCTGAAACGACCCATAGTACTCACATGTTTCCCCATTTCTATTGCCATCATACATCTTGATAGGGCCAAGCGAATGTCGGAAATATGTGTGTCTTCTGTGCTTCAAGCCGAAGATGCCATCCGCCTCCCCTCATGCGTCAACAGCCTAGGGGAATACCTCACGGCCTCCAGTGATAACCTTCGTGAGGCCGGTGGGAATGCCATTGCCGCGTACAGCTTTTCTTCTCTTGAACAATATATTCCTTTTTATCTCATGCACGGTGCACGCATTGTTGCCGCCGGCTCCAGGCCCATAACAATTAATGGTATTGAGAGCTTGGATAGGACTGGCAGTGTCCTCTACCGGGATCTGAAAACTGCAACGTCCTTTGAGAATTCGTTTTGGGACGAGGAGGCTGCGGCTAATTCCTTTGAGCAATCTGCAGTGTTTATTAGTCTGATGGAGATAGGGCTGAACGACTTGGAGGCGCATTATCGAGGCAGTCCAAACCAATTCTCAGATGAGGATTACCAAGTCATGTTTGCCTTCACCGGGCCAAGGAGGCGGGGCGATGCAAGAAGGTTTAATTTGTTAAAGAGCAAGATGAAGACTGAGAGGAAGAAGACCTAGATTAAATCGTGATGTAATTAACATTTGTCAAGTCAATGCCAGTGCTCCTAGTGAAAGCATATATTTAGCTTGGTAAGAGCAGGGTGAGCAGTTGTCACTCTTACTTGAGATAGAGAGCACACTTGAATAGAAATGTTTATTCACTTGATGGGACAGGTTCAGTCACAGTCCGATGCTGGTTCTTCTGTACCATATGGAAGCTTGATGGAAGAGGAGCAAGACAGTGGCTGACTTGTTCAATCCCAGCGTAGCGTGTCTTGATCAATCAGACACAGAAGGTGACTGAGTTGCGTAATAAGCTACAAGTCAACAAATTACAGCCCAGCAGGAGAGGATGACATAAACGCAAGGACCTTGATCAATATATATCTAATGATGTTGCAACATAAAGAGTCAGTCAAAGGTACAGCATGAGCATATGGCTATCTACCATACTACTTGTTGATTATTGATTACGAAGAGAGGTGAACAAATTGGTAATAGCTTCATAACGTATTAACCGAACTGCGAAATCTTGCCTCATCCATACTGTGAGTGCTGGGCGAAGGTATCATTCAAGAGATTCAGTGCCCAAATAATGGCCAAGTGAAGCTCAAGAGATAGATGTTCCCCTGGCAGATCAAACCATTCCAAGTTCTACTCTTTTAGCGCTAGCGCCATTGCCCTCGCTGCATACGTCCCAGTATTCCACGCACCCATGATTGTGCCCCATCCGTCTCCTGTGGCCTCGCCTGCAAACCAAACCTTGCTGCCTACTTTTCTCTGTAAATTACCAGAGTCAACGTAAAAGTCACGCCCTGGTACTGGGAATGAGTATGATCCACGAACCTTCTCCTCCTGACCCCACCTTGAGATGATGACTCTGCCAGGCTCGGTGATTGATGGGAACGTTGATCTTAGCTTTTTCATTACATCATGCAATATCTCATCATCAGTTTGTGACTCAGCCTCGATGGCCTCATCGCCTCCAATCCATGCCGTTAACGAGGGTGCTCCCTTGAACTGGGAGGGGTTGTAAAAGGTTGTCCACTGACCAGCTGTTTCATCCTCTGGGGTTGCCAGCAAGAACCAAAGTTTATCTTTTGGCCAGACTAGGGCGTCATCATTATCCCAGGACATAATGCATTTATTGGCTAATCCAAACCCCATATTGTCAATACTTTCCTGCTTGTCATCCGGAAGACTCGGGACGAAATTAATGTTGCCCGCCTTGAGTACTCCAAGCGATACAGTGACGAGTAATGTTTTGGCCTTCACCAGTTGAGTCACCCCATTTTCCACGTACCACACTCTGGTCTTTTTGCTGTTTTGGTAGTACTCTATATCGGTGACTGTAGAGTTCAATTTGATCCTTGATGCAAATGGAGCAGCATATTCAGCGGCGACGGTACCAAAGCTAATACCCTCCATGCCCAGGAAATGCGCCTTGGTAGAGTACCCAGGAGGAAACAAATCAATCTTCTCAATGTCCACCATTTCAGCCTCCATATCACTTTCCGTATCGTACAGCCATTCGCAGCCGAGGTCATGAGGTGCATTTGAAGATGAAGTGTTGGGATTGCTCGACGTGATGGACCGGGCCCTGCCACCAATGTAATCCTTGGCTTCGAGGACAAGGATGTCGTTTTGTTTCACTCCCTGGTCCAGCAATGTTTGGACTGCTCTGATGCCAGCCCATCCTGCCCCAATTACAACTGCATCATACTATAAGACAGAAGGTAGGAATGTAAAGGTGAGGTATTTGGTACACATATTGTAGTAATATGAAATCATGTCATAAACACAGCAAGGATCACTCACACGCTTGGATGAAACACGAACCGTGGGACTCTGGGTTGGCGATTTAGTCGGACTCAATATAATTGCAGGCACAACCACTTCCACTTGAACTTCCTCTATCACAATTTCTGCTTCAGTAGGACTCTGGGTAGGCGTTTTAGTTGGACTCAATGTAATTGCAGGCACAACCNAATCAGTATAATTGCAGGCACAGCCTGATTCACTTCCTCAACCACTTCCGCTTGAGCTTCGTCTATGACAATTTCCGCTTCAGTAATAGGCGCAACTTGTTCCACAATCACTTCTTTCTCAGCTTCAACAACAACAGATACAATCTGTTCCTCGATCACTTCTTTCTCCGCTTCGGCAATATCTTCCACTTCTTCTCCATTTCCCAACATCCCATCATCTTTATTCAAGTTATTATAGCTCACAACCAACTCCGGGCCATTCTCCTCTGCTTCTTTACTCACATACGTCACGCCGTTGCCATGAGGAGACGTAATCCTCAACGTAATCAATTCTGGCAGTTCTTCATTATTATCCTTGAGCTTGAGATCCAAGCTGGCTTCGTTCCACGTAAACTCTTTCACGGTGCCAAACTCACCCGCATAAAATAGAGGGTCGTCTCGAAATACGCACACATTGGCAGTTGAATTGGTAACTGTATTCTCATTCCACCCCGTACATAAAGGACCTATCAAGTCAACCTTACCACCGTATATAGAGCTCGTAACAGAATACAGCCTCAGGTTGACATCAAACTGCACATTATCACCTGCGCCGGCTACTCTCTTGGCCAATTTGGATAGGTCGAACTTTAAGAGTGTTGTACGTTTGGGCTGTCCGTCTACCTTGAGGCGTGTGCGCATTCCGTAGGGATGCTCATCTTCCAACCAAGTATCAGCTACGGGGCTGAGGGTGATGAGACCATTGATCCTTACTGGAGCGGTATCAGATACTGGTTCTGGAGCTATCATGGTAGCTGCAGTACTGGGAATGGTTTTGGGCGCTTCAGTCTTGACTGTTGTAACAGTAGCTTTTGTCGTTGTTGGTGCCATGGCAGTTGTAGCAGCCGTCTTGGCAGGCATTACATTATTTCCCTTGGGAGGCAATCCCAAATCCTCACAAGTGGCTTCACCATCTCCCGCAGCACAAACCTGAATCGCCATCCCGCAATCCAGACAGTACCTGAGTTTAGGCTGCGCGAACGGATGCTTTGACTGGAAGCCATGATCCTCATCCTCGTCAAATGCATGGTACCATTCTTTCCCGCATGTAATGTCCATATCGCTGTTGTACACCTTCCTTTGATTGCAATACATTGACTCCCGCAAATACCAACTATCAGTTGCCGGGCTATTATCGCCAGAAGCCATGCACTGATGGCTATAAACGGTCAAACCCTGATTCCCGCAATTCTTCGCCGTACCCGCCCAAGCTATCCCACAAACCTCATCATAATCCGCGTTATCGCTCCCGCACACATGCTTAATATTCCCGCTCCCATCATTGCAATCGTGACAATAACTTCTTGAGCCATTTGGTCTCATGCACAAATGCAACTCGGAGATTTCTCTCTTGACTCCATCGATGCATTGGCCGTTGATCCACCATTGGGTGGTTTCGTCGTAGCATCGTTCGATGTAGTAGGAGTAATTGATGGTGGGAGAGAGGGAGCAGTCGATTTCGGTGGGCGGTCCGTCGGCGAATTTGCCGAGTTCTTCGACGCGTCGGTGATGGTGATGGCGGCCGTGGCTTTTGGAGAGGGACGTGGGGATTGTGGAAAGGGCGGCGAGGATGGCGCCGATGACGAGGCGTTGGTGCTTGAAATGCATCATTGTTTGTCTCTGTTAGTAGCGCTGCCTATCGTATCTTGTTATTGATATGTTTTTGTTTATTCAAGGAAATTTATTTATTTGTGCACAACTACTCTGATCAAATGAAAAAATGAGCCATCTATCCGTCCGTGCATGTGGAAATCGCAACGATCAATCGCACAACGAGAGCGAGTTGACAATGCGAACCTGTATTGTAGGAGTATGTGGTTTGAATTCATTTGAATCCTCATTTTCTCTATTTAGGAAATAACGGCTAATATTGCAAGACTAAATGTATCATTTAGATTTCGGATTCCGCTGTACATGTAGAACAGAGAGTTCACGCATCTATCTCTATGCTATATCATTCACATGGTTCTTTCACATGCACCGACCACGATGCCACACTACCTCCTACTAAAAAGCTGCCAGACCGTATCATAAACAATACAACATCATAGTTACCTCTTTTGTTCAATCTGAAAGGCAACTCAGTCATGTGGTGTACATATTTGGATCACAACAACATGTACGACACAAGCTTGTTATTTGGTCATTGGTTTGCAAAACAACTGGCAAGGCAATGCATGATTGTTTTGCTTGGTGTCACCTACAATAACAATAGGTAGTATGATGTAATGAAATTTACCATAGCATTAACAGGATTCCGGGCACGGTCGTAGATATACGACCACTCAGATGTCAAGCCT
>JALLAS010000728.1:0-11660 GCA_036939415.1 Detonula confervacea
AGATAATGACTAGGTAAACATGCATCATTGCATGCCGCAAATTAAACTTGCTACCAACCCTCTCCACAATGATGCTGAATGCTGAGCATAAAGCCAATGACTATGTCCAATGCTTGCGTTTAAACCATCTCTATTGACACCGAATGGGCCCAATTGCTGGTTGGCTTGCATCTTCTTGTGCCAGATAGTTAGTGGGTCAACTGTTATGACAAGGAAGGTGTCATCACAGCTGTCAATTTCACGAAAAGGCGACGCACCTTCTTTCAATTTGAGCTCGATAGTGAGCTTGGAGCTCACTACCCAATGTGCTACGATTCTATCTTCTTATTTGCAGACAAAGAGCAAGACAACTTCAGGACGTTTTGGTTAGTGAGGTATCAAGTTGATAACCCAGAAGGAGAACAAGTCATCATCCCGGGAGGTCGCGCTGCAACTTTGACGCATTCCATGCCAAGCAGTCCAGCATCGTCAATCGGTACAGACTGCAAAATAGTTGCGTCTGTGGAATCAAAAGAAACCCACACAATCTATACTCACACAGATCCAGATAATTGGATGTGTCTAGAGAAGGGGGCTAGTAGGTGTGATATTGATCCAGTACCATATACTGGAGAGGAGAATGAATTTTCAGTTGACGTCACTGAGGAGGAGGTATGTGACAAGCTAACTGACGATAATGGAGACATACGCTTTTATAAGGTATTAGAATGGTGTCTTCCATATTCAGAAGCCAGGATGATACAGTGTTTGTGAGAATGGCAAGCTGCACAGATAAATAACTACATGACTCACGTCATGTCTGAGAAAGAATCGAAGCCAGGCCCTCCTGCCCCAGCAAGGGAGTGGTTATCACTATCGATCATGTATGTAGACTCTATGGGAAAATGTTAGCTAGAGCTCTTTCTGGCAACCCATCAGTTGGAAAGATGTGACATACAAGACACTCCCTTAGATCTACAGGGGCAATAAAGGAGTGTATGACCCAAGATGCTTTCAAGGACTTGTGCAGATGTATGCACTTTCCAGACGATTGAGAGTCTGATGATGAGAGATGGAGTGACATATATACAGCAGGTAGTAGTAAAGTTTGGTAGGTGGGTGACTGCTGATGAGAACAGAGTGGTAGGTTGATACCACTCTGTCATGACAGTGGGACTAGAACCAAAGCCGATCAGGACATGGGCTACAATGTGTACCCTGTATGTTACTCACTGACCGCTAAAGACATACAAAGTGTTCGTGCGAGCGTACGGGGATGCCAGTGACATGGACCTGGATGGAGCCCACGATAACACACAAAAAATGCAAAACAAAACGCAAAAGTGGACGAAGCTCTATGACATCATGCTTGATTCTTTCAAGGGAGAAGGTAGATCTGTCACCATGGACTCAGCTTATATGGGTGAGATCATGGCACAGATTGGTAGGTACGAGTGCAAGTTTAACATGGTAGGGATGACGAGTGAGAACCGCACTGGGGGCTGAACTAAAAGAGAAGAAAGCAAGCATGAAACAGGCACGTACGAGTCTATCATCTTCCAGCATGATTCGGAAGAGCTCGTCCTTGCGATGTGGTCCGATAATAACATCGTCCGCACTCTCTCCAACTTCCACTCTCCGGATATCGTTGAAGACGGGCTCAATCGGAAGAAGAAGGTTGACGGCAAGCGCGAGCGTGCTCAGACTCCAGTGCCATGCCCACAGCAAAACAAGGACTACTCCGAAACGTTCCACCTCATCGATAAAGGCAACGGAGCTGAAGCCAATTACGATATTGCTCTCGAATCGCACAGCCACGGCTGGACGCCAAAGCTGGGTATGCGTTATTACAATATGACATGCAATAACGCATATCAAGTCTACGTTTCACTCGTGCAAAGGTTCACCAACGGACGGCGGTACTACGACATGCCCGAGGCATTGGACGAAGCGGCGCATGCTTTTATGCAGCGAGGTGCGGCGATGCGTACCCAAGCGGCCGAGCATCCGGAGCATCTAAAAGATGTCTCCAGGATGTTCGACATCAAAGGCGGTAGGAGGCTTCGAACTGATGCAACTGGTCACCGGCAGGCAACCACACATGGGCGGCAATGGGCAAAAAGGTCAACTGCTAAGCTTTGTACGCTAAGGAGCTACCAGAGTCGCAACTCTTGGCGTACGCATCAGTCCGTACCCTGCATGGTGCAAGGTAAGTGTGCGTACCGTGGCTGCCCAAACTTAAAAAAGGGTGGACGTAAAAGAAACCGCTCGTACGACACTTATATGAAGTGCGAAGAGTGCAGTGCGAAAAATGGTTCAGCTGTGTACTATTGCAATAACAAAAAAGGCAAAGCAATAGTGAACTGCCATATGAGGCACCATATGAAATATGAAGGATAAGCTAAGCATTATAGTTTATTCTACTTTAATACGACTTGCAACTTCGAGCTGATTCTTTTGCAAGTCTCAGGCAAGAGCCAAGCCATAGCTTTGCTCTGCTACAGCACGTCGCGATCGTTTATTTATAATCGCTCGCTCGAGCTGTACAACCACAACAGCTGAAAGGGCTAGTGACTCGTCGCTGGCCTCGGAGTCTGTAGGTCAAGGGTTCAAGCCTCCGCATGTGCGGCCGGCTTGTCCTAATCTTGGCCGCCATCAAATGAGGAGGGTGTCATTTGACTGGACGTGATTATGTAGAATCTCGTTTCAGTCGAATGGCATGCATCTCGCTTGGTGTTGTACGCGTGCCAGTCTTGCACGTTGACGTTGAACGTCGTGCGTTGAATATTTGGCCTCGCCAAGATTTCAAATCCGTTCGTACACATTGTACGTGATATTGTAAGAGTTCCTACGTAGGATACCGCTCGATTTCAGAGTCTGGCAAGTACAAGCAAGCGATATATTTTCTAACATGTACTTACCCTGAATCCTGTTAATATCAAGCCTTTGCTCATTTATTGACTAGATATCGACCTGTTCTATTTATATTTCCTATAATACCCCCTGCAGGTGTTTCGGACTAGCGCTACAACACGGCATGCCTCGCTTGCTCCGACTCGCTCGCACCCACTGGCATATCCACCAGCCACCGCCCATACAATCTGAGCACAACAACACATCCACCAGCACTGCAACATCCCGCCGGCCGTCGGTCCAGCCACAAAGCTGCAACAACGGGGGGCAAACGCAACAGGATGGAACGACGATTCCGTCATCGATGTTTCGGGGGGTTTCGGTTTCAGAACGGCTCCAATTGCTCCAATGACGTCTTTAATTTGCCAGTGCGGCAAACTTCAAAAGAGGGAAATTGATACAACTATACTACACTACTTGCAATCAAAATTGAATTTGAGCTGCTTGAAGTTTGAGTTTGATTGAGGTCTAACTGACTTGCTTGGTGTTGACGGAGGTTGCTTGTAGTTGAAGTTGCCCACCCGAGGCTGCTTGAGGTTGACGGGGATCGACGGAGGTGGCAGAAGGTGGCCAGAGGAGGCCAGAGGTTGCTTGAGGTTGCCACGGTATGATGATGCCTGACGAAGTTCCCAAAGGTTGCCACCAAGCGGCCATCTGCGAGCTCTTTTGTAGTAAAATAAACTCTCTTATGTACGTCTTGCTGTGGCCGCGCGCGGAGGGCGGAGAGCGGAGAGCTTCGAAGATTTCTCCCGGGCGGCGCAGGGGCGGCGCGGGCCGGACGCGGACAACTCCGAATGTCGAACCATACTATTCCCACGTAGATAGATTCCGCCGATTTGGATAGGAACAAACGCACGAAACGCATCATCGTTCATTTTTTCTTCTTTCCAAAAGCAAAAGCAAGCAAGCAAAAGCAAGGTTCACCACCGACCACCCACACAGGACCGACCATAGATCTCCACCGATCATAATGGCAATGAACCATAGTAGGCATTATTTACAACGTTCCATTGCCCACAACCATCGTCACCTCCACCATTACTACCGCTCCTCCTTGTCGTTGCTGCACAACAACTCTTCGTCCCGCTACGCCTCGATCCATTCATCCTTTGCTCCATCATCGAGCTCACCGTTTTCTGACGTCGTCAGGAATCTTCCTTCCGAGAAAACTCGTCTCTGCGCCAATCCGCCTGCCGTCACTGCTCCATCCAGCAACGCCACCACCATGAAGCTTCATCTACCGCCGTTCCTGGCAGCCATTGCCTTGCCAAATACCATTTCCGCATTTCAGACAAGCAGCAGTCATCATAATCATAATTCAATCTCAAGAAGAAGCTCTTTCGTTAATATCCACCAAGCCCAATTCCAACAACAAAGGCAGCTGACATCGACGGCGCGTCTCATGGCCGAATCGCTGGCCGCCGAAGTCGATCCCATAACCACACCAACAACCACAACCACCACCACTGCCACTGCAATCGCCCCTAATAACAACGACGCAACAAACGAAAAAGCGCAGGGACAAGTCCTTTCCTACAAAACCGCCTCCTCCGCCTCCGGCTCATCCTTTGCCGTGGTTAAAGTATGCGAGGAGGATCTCATATTGCCCACGACATTGACGGCCACGGGAGTGGGCGTTACCGGCGGAAGCGTGCCTTTGGTGGGAGACGACGAGGGGGACAAGGTCGAGTTGGCGAATGCTTTGTTTGGCAAGAGTAGCGCTGCGCCGGCAGTTAAGAAGGAAAAGGGAGTTGGTGAGTCGAATATCTATCTTTTGTATTTTGCTTTTAGGGGCACGTGTTTCCATGTTCGCAATATGATGCTATTGATATTAACTTTCTCTTTGTTTGACCCGCTTTGTTTGACCTGAAATTCCATTTGCCGTCAATAACATTTGATTGGACACAACTTGTGGTATACAAAAATGATCATTTATCCATTCATTCATTGCAAAAATCACACGACAAATCACACGCTCACAATAGCCGATGGAGAACTAATCGGCAGAACAGTAACATTCTCCGACTCTTCCACGGGAATGGTCGTGGCGCATCGTCATCCCATCGCCTTCGTCCTGCTCGACTCCTCTTCCGAACAAGTCGCCGCAGGAAGCAACAATGGGGGCAATGACGAAATGTGTTCCATTTCCACCAAGCCCGTAACCCTCGATCCAACCTCCGTACCGGCCGGTTCCACCGTCGATTATTTGGGAAGGCACGTGGCGGTATTGAACGATGGCAGCGTCGGTCGATCGTTGCCCAAGGCATCGTCTCCCGCCAACTCGATCACGGGAGTCGGCGTCGGAGCCCCCGATGGTGGAATTTCCCTGTCGGTAGACGGCATTGTTGGCGTTGGAAGCAATGCGAATGGCGCTAACGAACGACCCTTATTCGTGCCCATTCCCAAAATATCCGACATCGGATTGATCGACTCGCCTTTGGTCACGGGAATAACGGCCATTGACGCGCTGACTCCCATTGGCAAGGGACAGAATATGCTCGTGATCGGGGAGGAAGAAGATGTCGATGCCAGCAAAGCCAAAGGAGCAGTGAACAAGAGGGGGTGGATGATTAACTTATTGAAAAACGTTGTGCAAAATCATCGGAATCAACATAATAACGGCGGCAATGGCAGCAATAGTATGAGGTGCTTTTACGGCCTGACTTCCGGAGACGATGCGGTGCGCTCCAGCGTTTTGAATGGCGTCGAGGAAGCAGGAATCCAAGACGACGTCGTAATGGTTGTTTCCACTTACAATAAAGATCTTGATGCCGGCGAAGAGACCATGGAGGCGGCGGAAGCGGTGGCCGTTGCCGCCGCGGCATGTACGCTTGGAGAACACCATGCTTTAACCGCCGGAGGCGACTCTGTCGTGATCATTGATGATATCAATCTGCACAAGTCTCTGTGGGATATCACCACAAAGGAATTGGTGGAGGTTTACGGAGGGGATGCCGTGGTAGAGGCCGATTTGCAAGGCAGGAGTTCTTCGGAGATGAGGGGATTCTTCTCCGGGTTGATCCAACGTGCGGCGAGGTTCAAAGTTAAGAAGGGCAGCGGGAGCGTCACATTGCTTCTACTATCAACTCTTCCCAACCCCAAAGAAGAGGTCAATGATGAAGAAGGCAACTGTATCTTCGAAGTAACTGATTTTGACTCCATGAGCGAAAAGATCAAGGTTCGGATAGCCATGCTCGTGAAGACCAATGTGCCGTTGACACCCACAAACTTGCGCAAGATCCAAATACCGGTGCCCAGGCCCTCGGCCGCGGAAGACATCAAGCGTCTAGCGCTTCAGCACGTAGGCGATTTGATCAGCATGAGCAATGGTCAAGTATGGCTCGATGAGGCTCTGACGAAACAGGGACGGAGTCCACCGCTTGATCCGTCGAGGAGCATAACGCGAGTGGGAGTAGGCGCCGACACATTGACGTGCCGAGCAGATGCTCCCGCCTTGAGGTCGGTGGTTGGGAGCTTGAGATTCGAGTTCCAACAGGCCATAGATGTACTGGATCCCACTGCTTCTTCTTCATCATCATCTAGCATGTCTGCTGCCTCCACTGCTGGAGATACGAAATAATTCCGAAGACGGGATGCCTTCCTCCTCGCGATGTATCAGGAGCCTAACGAGGTTCGGAGATTGTCCCAGGAGTGCACGGCCTTGTTTGCCGCATCTCGCGGATACCTGGATGGAGTCTTGAAGAAAGGAGGGATGGCGGGAACGGCAGAAGGAAAGATGGCCATGGAGGGAATGTTAAATCATGTGGAAAATGAGGTTGGCGAGATAATGCGTTCGATCGACGAGACGTTAGATTTAAGTTTGGATGATCGGAGTGTTTTGGAGGAGGCCATTGCGTCGTACTCCTTTTAGTGGAGTAATGGAGGTATGTGGGCAGAAAAGTAATGTTTCAATAGGAATGAATATTATGTTGTGATGCCCAAATAATAAATTAAATGAAGGACAGTATGGTATGGTACTTTCTTCAAGCCTTTGCATGCTCTTATGGAGAGACAAGGCATGTCTGTACTCCAGCTCAGAAAGGGATGAAATCTTAGTTTTTGGCAGAAAATTTAACCAACGCTGTTGTAATGAGGCAGAGTACCATATGGTATGAGTATTTGGAGGCTTCCCCAAAATGGTGTTGGTACTCCATATCCACTGGCACTCTGGTTGGGAGAGCATTCAATAGCCAGAACTTCTACAACATAGTATGGGCATTTGCTACAGCTGGAGAATCAAACCCCAGTCTCTTGAAGGAAGTGGCTAATGATGTAGTTTTAAAAGACACAAGAGCGTCCGCTCTACCCTCAGTTAGCGCTCATTGAACCCTCAGGTCTTCTCTGACATAGTATGTACATATGCTAAAATTGGTGAACCAAACCATTGTCTCTTCAAGGAAGTGGATAATGCTTGAGAGCCTTCAACCCTCAGAACCTACTATCTAGCACTATCATATTACATGCATATGTACGGCTGGTGAATCAAACCTTCATCTCTTCAAGGAAGTGGCTAATGCTGTAGTTACAAGAGACATGATCGCATTCAAGGGCAGTCTTGTCGCACACGAGCAGTGGCATCCCCTGGGCCAAAATTGCCAATGCTCTTTATTGTGAGCGAGAACGTTCGTCAGTTGATGTTTTAGATCTTGTTGTTCTGTGAGCAGTATTGATATGAAGATGTTTTCTGTGCATCAGCAGAGGAATCCGAGACAAAAATGTGAACAGTCTTACCTGGGCCCTTCTTCGAAAGAGCCACGCTAAGAAGCGCACATACCTGCTCTCAAGGTTAGATAGAATGAAACATTAAATAGCAATGCAGAGATAACAGTGGCTGCACCATTCATATACATTGTGTGATATTTTGGCTGATGAGCACTAGTATGCTGTGATAGCAATAAGTCTTACAATGATACACATGATACAAAAAAAGTGATGCTTGTTAAAACTCGAAGTACCATCCCAAGACCTTGGTAGGTACTGGTATCAGCGGTATCCTACAGAAAACAATGGCGGTGTGGCTTCCAATCATCAAACTTCAAACTTGCAGTCTCTACTATGTATCCCCTGTAAGCCATGGCGACAGGTATTATAACAAGGTATGAATGAAGTGGGGTAAGTTGTTCTAGATATTGTATGTTTGAACAGTGAAACAAGTCAGATGTGCTTTTGAGAATTATGGTTAGATCGGATAGCAACTTCCTTTCATTGCAAATGATGGTTTATTTCTGTTTCACAATTTTCCTAATTATTTCATCATTGATTACTTCGTGACCACTCCACTCTGGTTCCACACTACAGAACCAAACCGCTACCTCCATTAAACTCCAACAATGTCTTGCCCCAACAAACTTCAAGCATGACAATCATGGTACGCAATTATCCGAAGTCATCCATTCATTGTTTGCTACTTGAGCGCCATTGTATGCCGATGACCCAACAGCTGTCAGACCACCCCACGCGGCCCAAGCCCCACTAAGGCACGTAGTATGTCCTGGTAGACACATGCGATTCCCCCACCAACAGAAGGTCTCGTCGCAACCACGCTGCATATCATCAAAAAAAGTATTGTCACAATGGCGCTGACTGTAACGGTTGGAGGAATAGCAATAGTCGTGAATGCAGCATGCTTCATCATAAACCCAGGTTGGAATGGTAAATCCCTCAGTGCCACATCCGTTAGGCGGTGAATAAAAACACTCGGCGCCAGTACGACTGCAGTCGTTATAGAGACACATTCCGCTGCTGTTCACTGCATCCAACTGACTGCAGTCGTCTGGTAGTTCTGGGGTGTTTGGCGGTTCGGCCAAGCCCATCCAATCCGTGATTGAATGCTCATCTCTCAACTTCTTTGCATTGCCTGCCCTGAGAACGGGTTTTGCCTTGATGCTACCAGTGGAAGCGGTGGCATTCACTGTGTTCACTGCACTGCTAAGAAAAAGAGCAAATGCAGCAGTCCTGTTCTTCTTGAATCCCATCATGTTGTACAGGGTCTGGGAAGAAACACGACATGAATGGCAAATGGAAATTCACTGAGTGAGAGATTGGCATTGAGCGAGAAAAATACACTATGATTGGATGATAGATTAGGACATGTTGTGCGCCATATTTTCACACCTTATATGGTAATTATTTGTGCGACTGTGATTAGAGGTTGAGTATGTTTGGTGATTTTATGAGCATTGTGCACTGGTCGAACGCCATGATGTGGCATCAATGCAAACCACTGCATTGCTAGAGTGAAAGCTCTACCATACCAGCTTCGCAGGCCTTGCCAAATAGAGAGCTGATGCATATTTCTTCTGGGAATATCTCCAAATCTGGTAGTTCAGGATGGCGAAAAGAAAAGCTACAAGTGCGTGAAGGGACATCGCGTGAGTGGACAATCTGGAAATGGTGCATCCTGCTGCATCCTGCGTTGCATCCTGCCTATTTTTTTCAAGCGGAGCTGGCTGTATCGTACTATTGTATGTAAGGCGTTTTAAGTAACAATTATACGATTTGTATCGTAATGACTAAAGTACGGGCAATTTGAGTGTTGAGAGAATGTGTGATGGGGAGGAGGTATTTTTTAGCGGACATTGAAATAATGTCGTATGTCGGAAGAGTAAACTCGAATAGATTCTCCTGTACAATACGAGGATACAATACCATACTATCTCTTTGCCTCTCCAATTTATTTAGCGTGACACCTTCGAATTCTTGATTCAACAGTTGCGCATAGATATCTTGATACACCGTTAGTGGACATAAGGGCATCTCTATTATCTCTCTACAATACAATCTTCCTCAATCTTCTATGATATTATCATCCTTTATCATCTATCAACGAACGTGAAGAGACATTTAAATAAGAGACGGGGATCGTATGCTATCGTATGTATCGTACAATACCCGCTATTGTACCTGTGTGCTCCTGTGTGCACGATACGATCACATAGCTCACTCCGACATAATATGTAATCTGCAATCGAAAAATAGTAAGTAACAAATTTTAGAAATTTCCGCTTGCGGCTTGCGAAGCAAGGTTTGGGCGGCCGACCGATATCTCTTTTCTCTCTCTCGCTGCGCAAGAGAGGCTGCGAAGCCTGCTGCAGCAATGGGCAGGTGACGGCAGTATCGTAATCAAGCAGACATGAGATGATATTGAGCACGATATTGAGCACATGCATATCACGACTCCATGATGCTGGGTATCAGAACACTAAGCGAGAGTCAATCTCTAAAGCTGACGATCTTCCCATAAAACTCAGATTAGCTCAACCCTGGCTCAACGATCAGATAGACCACCATTTACCATTACCATTAACCATTACACAGAAAAAATGAAGATTGCTTCCATTCTACTCATCTTTGCAGCTGCTGCCTCTGGTACGTGCCTCTGGCTTATTTGCTTTTAAATTGATGTTTCATCATCACGGTGATGCAATGGCTCGGAGATGGCGATCCCTTGCTTTTTAATAGATAATGTACAAATCAAATACTGACCCTTTGCGTCCTCGATGATCGTTCCACACAGCCACTGAACTCAAAGATCCCGTAGAGCCAACCGGGAAGGATTTATGTGTTCCAGAATTTGAGGTAAACATGCACGCCAATTTAGGATGTATTAATACTATCACAATTGGATATCTCACATAACCCTGCCCATGTCATTATTTCATTTCCTGCAACTCATTCATTGCAGGCAATCGTGAAAGATTGCGCTGGAGAGAACGTGAAAGAATGCTTCAAACCATGCATGAAGGGTACTGGAGTTAGCAAGGGTTCTGATTGTACAGAGATGAAGTTTGCAATTAGCTCATGCGCCGATGACTGTAGCAAAACGGAGAAGTGCAAGGACTCTGTATTTGACATGATAACCTGCTACATGAAAGAAAGTGACATTGATTGCCCCGGGGATACGAAGAAAAAGAGTGGAAGCGACAATAGTGGGAGCAGCTCAAAGGCAAAGAGTGGCAAGGCAAGTCCGCCTAAGGTTGCAGCTTTGGCTTAAAATATGGTAGGGCGGGTTTTCCTCGTCTCTCTTACAATGAGTGACAGCGCGCTGCAGTACGAAGATAAATTGCATTCAAATTTCCCGTGAATAAGCATGAGAAGTTTTCTAGGTGAAATAACTGTTGAAAATAATATAATTGGTTGAAATAAAACGTCTGTGCTCAATTTTATTGATTGTTGATGTTGAACGTACCACAGCAGGTACCAACAATGTTATCCACTTGTGTTCCTGAAACTTCCAAGTGGGGAATAGACCTGGTTAGGCAAATAAAACAGTTCAAAGGAAAATGTTTCATTTCTTATCTACTCCAGGCGAGGTCTCTCATCTAGCAAAATAATATAATCTCTTGAAGCCAAGAGCTGCCAAGAGTAGCCTAAACTGCTACGATACGATTTTTCACAAACTAGATTTGTTGGCGAAACAATTATTAGTATTTGGTATTAGAGATAATGTAAAATTACTTGCTGGATAATGAACTCAACATATGAACACCTGCAAAACTTTTTCACACACGACATCATAGGTACATTCGCATACTGCATGAGTTGCCTTCGTTGTCACCTGAACCTCTGGCGTGAATTGCCTTTGTGGTCGCGTGAACGTTGAAAGTCGTTCACTTCAATGCAGGTTTGGTTTCCACTCATTCTCGCCATCTAGCAGTGATGGTGCTATGTTACATGAAAATGGGTGAGAGGTGAAGAGCCCGAACGTAGTACTTGCTTCCTATTACCTGTAGTCTGCTCAACTCTGTTTCCTCAAAACGTACATCCTG
>JALLAS010000729.1:0-11668 GCA_036939415.1 Detonula confervacea
AAAAGTCACATCCTTGGACCGGCATGTAGCTACCCCAATAATTCGAGGCCCCGGCGTTGGGGCAGGGGTATCGCTGGCGCCGCCATGGCATCGTTTCCTCACCGACGGCCATGATCATGGAGGAGGAGGAAGTGTAACGCATGCTTCCGCTAGAAGGAAAAAAGCTTGGTCAGTTGTGACGCGTGTCGGCGATTCACTTCATCGCCATCAGCGATCTCTACCTAGCGCGCTGTTTATCTAATTATCTAGGAAATATCGCTAAATGAGATATTTCCATGTAACGCGCCAGCACTCACACTAAACTCGTATGCTAGACTGATACTATATCTTCCATTTTTTGTATATCTCACTTCACTCACACAACCAATATAGGCCACTGTACGGACATTGCTCACCTGTAACACAAGTAGTAGTGCTGGTAACGCCACAACAACAACAACAACAACAACAACATCAACATCAACCTAACACAACCACCTTGCTACTTGCCGCCAGACCATTAAAAAGAAACAGACAACCAATAGGATACAGCAGAACGCTCCCTTGGAATCATTAGCCCACCCGACGCACATCATGACGTCTTCCAACAACACCACCGCTCCGCCATGGCAAGTCCGATGGAAGCGTCCTCAATGGGATCGCGTCATCCTCGGCATGGACGCCGCAGCAGACGACGTCGTCGCTTCGGAACATCATCATTACGACAACAACGATAATGTCGCTGACACCACCAATAACGACGGCGACGGCGACGGCGACGAAGAATATGAACTCATCAGCAGCAGTGCCGGCATAAACATTGACATTGACGAGCGCTGGATCCCGATCTCCAACTCGTCCGTGGCGCTCACGCGGACCGAGGCGCGGATGGCCGTTACGGAATTGCACAGGAGGGACAGGCTGCTGGTTCGCAGAAGGAAACGACGATGCAGAGAGTGCAGCGACGGGACGGAGGAGGAGGAGGAGGAGGAGGAGGAAGAGATGATAACAGCAGCAGCCACGACGAAGGACGATCAACAACAGCATGCTACTGTTACTACTGCGGTGACGCCCACCAAGAATAGTAGTAACGACGACGATGATGGCGAAATCTCTACGGAGGAGCCGACGCCCAAGAATAGCAATACCGGCAGCAGCAGCAGCAGCAGCGACAATAGGATGACCGCCGAGCCGCCGCCGCTCTTGAGCAGATGCACCACGGAGCCCACCACCAATCATCATCGCACCCCCGCTCGACAACCGACTACACCAATGTCGCCGCCGCCGTCCAAATCGCTAACGTCTCCTTCCACGTGGTTCAAATCCATCACTTCCCCCGGCAAGCGAAGTGCTGCTAGAGCGGCTAGAGCCGCTTCTGCCAAGAATGCCTCCGGCAAGCCTCCCAGACTGCTGTCGAATAACCCTCCCAACAAAGCATCGACTACCACCGCCGCCGGGAATAACAAATCCAAGAATCATCCGCATTCTCCAACCTCCTTCTCGACGTTCAACGTCGCCACGCCCCCGCCCCAACCGTTCCCCAATATCGATAACGATTCCAATTCGTCGTCGCCGGAGTCGCCTCCCCCGATCATGGACGCCTCCACCGCCTCTTCGTTATTGTGGGAGGACATGACTCTTACGAGCGTGAGCGAGGAGGATGCGGCGGCGTTTCGACTGTATGGCAATCATCAACGAGGAGGAGGAGGAGGAATAGGATTAGGGGGTACCAAGGTTATTGGCACGAACAACAATAAGATTCAACAACACGGTACTGCCACCACTTACAATATTGCGGCGGTGGCATCGTCCAAACATAACAAGGACGGCGGCGGCGGCGGCGGAAGCAGCAGGGGAGATAGCGCTCGCACGAGGCTGTTTCATCAGTGGAACGATTGGGACGGTTTCGATAACGTGGTGTTGTCGGTGACCGTTTTCAGCACTGCCGGTACGAAGGACGGCGCGACGGACGGCAAAGAGGATAATCACGCTCGCTCCCCCGGTTCCGGGGAGGTGGTGGTCATGGAATTATTATCCACGAAAAATCCGCCGTTGCCTTCCGCCGAAGCTCGCAATGCTCCGAATGCATCTTTTGGGAACAAACGACGCGGAGAGACGACCCGACGAAGTAACGGCGACAACGACAAATCCTCCAAACCGGTATCGTCGCCGGCCAACTCGTCGTCCAACTCCTCGTCGTTGACATCGCCGTCCGCGGGGCCGCCGCCTCCGCCCAAGGGAGGAGGATCTTCCGCCGCTTCGGCGAGCGGCGGAGAAACGGAAGATGATTCCACTACCATAATATCCAAGCGGGCGAAGAAACGGTCTAAGAATTATTGCAGCAACGATGACGAGGATGAAGTTAGGTCGAGCCATACGAGGATACTGTCTCGTCGTGTATTGTGGTGGCCATCCTGCATCCGAAAGAATAGCGGCGCAAGTAAGAGCAAATCGTCGGAGGAGGATGATGCGTGTCCGTCGTTTGTGTCGCTTGGAAGGACTAGCGTGTGGAAAGATCGGACGGCAGCATCAGCATCAACAGCAACAGCAACGGCGACAACCGGTAGTACAAGGGAAGAAGAAGATCCTGCGGAAGAAGAAGAAGAAGTTATTAGAAAAAGTCTTGACGATTTGGATGTCCTGTGCGATGATGATGGATGCGGTCTTATGCAGCGACATAATGATGACGAAAGCGATGACGAGGATGGCAGGAATGAAACCAAGCAAGGGACTAGAAGAAGCAGCAGCAAACATCATCATCATCATGGAGTTTGCGATGATCAAGATGAGGATGATCGCACTGCCGATGCCATGGATGCTTTACGATCGTTGGATTTTCTATTTGGCGGCAGCGGCGGGCCTTCGACAATAAACAAACCGGGTGCTACCGCTAAAGAGGCTAGTCTATCATCGAGACCCATGGATAAGACAGTGAAAAAGAAGTGGAGCACTGCTACACAGACTACCGGTGCAGACAATGGTCTTATTCGTAACCAACGAAAGAAGAAGCTGACGCAGCCATTGTCCATGTGTCTCGTGTCAAGCGATGGAAACGTGTACTTTTACTCGGCACTGCAAGTGTTTGTTTCCAGCGACACCAGCAGCAGTAATGCTGGGAGAGGCAATGGCAATGGTGGTGGTGCTACCAACAACATCAACTTGGGCATGTCCAACAGCTTTGCAGCCTTCTTAATGGGCGCCGAGCTATTCGACAAACTGAATGAGGGGGTGATGCCGTTGAGTAAGCCACGTGCGACGATGCGATTGTCACAGCTCAAGAAGAACAGTAATAGAAAAAGGGAGGGAGTGTGGCAGGCTAGTGATACTAGCTCTGATATTCATGCTGCTGATGCAGGTATTGATGAGCCGGAAATTTGGAAGAGGTTTGTGAAACACAACAGCCCCACATACGACAATTTGGGGTCATTATTTGCCGATCCGACGACAGACAATCAACAGCAGCATCAACAGCAAAGAAGAAGAAGCAACTGGGGCAATCTAGGAGTGTTTGACGCCTCCATCGACCCATCCTCTCTGCACCTACGCACCATACCGCAAACCAACGTCCTCACCCACGCTTGCATAACTTCCAATACCGATAATGCCCACTTGGCAATCTGCGGCAAGGGACTCCGGCGCATCAATACCACCAACGCCAAAGAGAAGAAGCAAAGCCAATACGTCTTGGGCGGCTTCGTGACGTTCGTTTCGCTACGGCACCGTGCGGAATCTCGCACGGTTTATCTGCCGTTCGCGCCGCATACCGTGCAGCCGGCGTATTGGATGGGGATGCATTTTGCGGTATTGTTGGGCGAGGAGGGTTGGCCGGGGGCACTGTTACCTCCGTCTCACCATCCATCGACGGGCGATGATTATATGGGGACGGACTGGGAGCAATCATCTGGAGATGCGACGAGAAGCTTTTGGGGTGGCAAAACAACCGATGGGGATGCGAGGTTCAAGCGTCGTTTGAGGCGCGGGCCGTGCGTTATGGCAGTGAGGGTGGACTGCAAACGAGGTGGTGGAGACAGCCATGGCAGCGGTGTATTCCCCCCTGTGACTGATTCCGCGTTGGATTCCAGCGTTGGTGAGCTCCGCATGCCATTATCCGGCATCAATCCTGTCGCCATGGGGCTTGAGCATTCTGATTCGGTGTTCTTCTCTGCAACAGCACCTCTGACTGCTGTTGCCCATGAGGGTGATGGAGTCCCTTCCAAGCAATCGATGACCCCAGAGGATGGGAGAAGGGACAATATTTTATACCCATCTCGATTTCAATGCATTTCAATTAACCTTCCATCAGTTCACCAGTCATTGGGCTCGCTTTCAGAAATGTTGGCCGCTGAAGATGAAGGCCAATTGAATGCCATGATTTACTCCAAGGCGATTGCTATTTCCTCCATACCCTCGTCGCCTCCCGGGATTATACTTTCGTTTCAGGGCCTTCGCTCAAACACTGCGCCCATAGATAGGAATGCAACCTCTTCACATTTTTTGGTCGTTGTGAACCATACATTGTGTCTATTCCAAAGCACCAGTGGCAGCGACTATTCACCAGATGCAATGGCAGCATCCACCTTTGTTCGCCCTGGGCATAGAGTCCTTTTGGATGCTGCCGAGCCTGGAGAAGATGGCTTCGCAACACAGAGAAGCGCAGTTGTTGATGTGTGGTGCACGGGTGGACAGGTAAGAAGTTGTGCTTGCAGTTTCGTGTTCCCCTGGGTTTGTGTCTTTGATGTACAAATTCTTTGTTTTGTACCAACACTGTGCTGTTGATTGATATCTCTTGCTGTGTTATTCAGGGATGGTCTCTCCTTGGAGTCCAAGGGACCAGTAACGAAAAAGCGTATTTCGTCTGTTGGGATGGTGCCACAGATGATTTTCAAGGTCCGTTTATCCTTCCATTGGAGGAGGAGCACTCTCAAACTAGCACACTGAATTATAGTCCAATCTGCCTTGCTTCGGGAGTAATGCCACTTATGAATTACGTCAAGCATGCAGAAAAGTTGGCTACTGGAAGCTTTACCCATGAAACAGCAGTCAACAGCAAAAACAATAATCTATCCTCTACATCAAAAGCATACAGTCTCCCATCATTTCTACATCAGGATGATGTAGCAGAGGGAGGGGCATTTCCCACCACGGGCTACTCGTTGCCAAAGAGGTCCTTCTCCGTTACGCTAAAAGAATCACTCAAAGTTGCCGCTGATATCGAAGGAGGGCTTGACGAGATACTTGTTACAGCACTTGATAGCATTTCTGCTCAGCAATCTCCAGAAATTCGTTCAAAATCGATTATTGGCGGCCTGAGAGGTCCCTCGAGTCGTTCGAAGTCCTTGGCAATGTCACATCAGGAGAAGTCGAAGCGATTATTACGACAATGCTCAAGTTGGACCCAATTGGATAACCCTAACCATGGAATTGTGCATGGACAAGGTGAGGATAGTAAATTGATGTTTAGTATTCCATTTTCATTTTTCGTCTGAAACCATATTGATCTCATCCTCTTTCTCTTTTTCGCTCACTGAAATTCAGTTATCGTTGCGACAATCATGATTGGAACCCAATTTCAGTCTCTCACACTGAGAACTAATGTAATTGCCAATCCAATAACAACCCCGTTCAATCAGGTCCTGAGCTGGTTATGTTCACGACGGGACTACTACACAGCCGCGAGCGTTGCATTGAGCTTGCTTGATGATGCAGAGGCTGTTTACGAATTATGCGGGATTACAAAGAAGTCAGCAGAAGAGGAATGGACTCATCACAAAGGGTTGNACAAAGGGTTGCTGGACGGGATCAAGCCTCTCGGCGATGATTCGGCCCATCAGAATATTGCAGATTCCATGACATCTCTTGCGGACATGGCGGTTGGGTGCCTAATAAAAGGAAGCACTGCCATGTCCAAGACACTGGAAGGTTTCTTAGTTCGTAAGTTGTTAGGCTGTTGTAATGATATTTACCCTTCATATATCCCTGAATGAGTTTCTCATTCTTCACCATGACACACATTCTCAACAAACAGGTAATACACTCTATGATGCCCCTCGAGCATGCCTCATGCTTGTCGGTGCTACTGCATCGGCCATGTCAAAAGATTTGACTCCAAAGCAAAAGACAAACAAGAATGAAGATATTATGGAAATGCTTTCAACTGTTGAAACTCCGAGCGAAGATTTACTTTGGCCTGTAAGATGCCTTATAAAAATGGCTGTGGTACGAAATTGTCTACCATCTGCTATATTGATGCTCAATGCGACGATTCCAAACGAGCTGCGATGGCGAGCACCCAGAAGTCGAGGTTTGGCATCTGCTCTCCGCCCATCGCTGGGCCTTTTCTTGGCCCTTGTAGATATAGTATTGGAATCATCGGCATACGGGGCAACACGTTATCTCTTGAATATGATGGATGAGGAGACTGGTTTGCCATATTGGTTTTCCATTGAGAATGATACCAAACTGGCACTGAGTCTAGTTTCAATTCACGGAAAGCATGTTATGCTGCTCGAACCTGAAGTTAGAGGATGGGCTCTCGAGAGGCTCAAGGAGGAAATCGATTCTCAAACTGATTCTGCCTACAAGGCGGAAGGCCCTGTTCTCCCTGATGGATGGCTGAAGGAGGTAGTGACTGGAGCATTTTGTAATGCTGGATGTGATGTTGGTTTGGGACTAGATGCCATATTAGTGACACTTTCAACCTCAAAATCACAACCGCCAAACAATGAAGAGGTTGTTTGTTATCGTCAGGACATGCTTCATGTGCGAGACTTGTTGGTTCCGCAGCTGGGCAGTGGGGGACTTGATTACGATATTTCAATTGCAGCATTACTTATCCTGGCACACAGAGGCATAGATTGGAGAGATGGAACACAAATACCAACGCAAACTCTTCTAAACTCTGTGTGTGACATGGCAGGAAGACACATGGACAATGAACCCAAATTCATATTTGACGCTGCTACGGTGATGCGACAATGTGCACTGGCAGACAATATCCAAGCAGCAGCATTCTTAATTGGGGGTAAAAAGGGCTTGGTTCTTGAGTGTGCAGGATTAGTTGTCTCCGACTTGGCAATGACTGTGAAGGATGCTGAAATGGCTCTTTTCATTGGCTCCCTATCCGAGCTAAAACGATCTGTGGTACCTATATACGAAGGGGTGGTCATGCAAGAGGAGTCGGTATTTGCTCCAAATGCCAGCCACCAACACCTGCTGTGGCTTATTGAGGAGCATGTCTTGAATGTGCAAACTTATGGAGAGTTTGATTCCTCATCACACTGTGAGAAGATAGGTCCGGTTTCTGCTGGACGTGTTTTCTTCCGGGCATGGTATTGTTTGACTCACCCTTCTATCTCAAGCACTTCTGCAACATGGCTGGAAGGGTGGTTGAGGCGCAAGCTTGAGCTGAACAATGGTAAATCACCAAGGCGACTTGCATGTGCAGCCCTTGTGCGGGCATTGCTCTGGGCCGACGAAACGGAGGAGCTCGATTTGAATGATGGTGATGATGAACCACTGCTTTCTGCCGTGATTGGGCTCGATGGTAGATTCATTGCCGAATTGGCCCAGGCATGTTGTGGACTCATTCAATCTATCCCACCTCATTTAGCAGATGAATTGATGAGCAGCTTTGGCGGTTCTAATTTTCTCCTTGAAGCATCGTTCATTAGTTCTGCACAGTAAGTTATATCTGTAATGAAAGTTGTAAATACACTAGGCATCTCTGTGTGTAATTTTTTATAATACTGATTGCTATTAGTTGCCATTACTCTATTGACACTATTTGAGTGTTCAGAAGAAATCATTTTCATAGAATATGGCACTTCTGTGACTAGTCTTTGGTCTTCGTCTTCATGAAACACCAAATTGGAGAGAAGTTCTTTCAGGCCATTACAAGTAATCAATTTTGAGTTGTAATGTAGGAGTACAGATTAGGATCACATGCGATATTATGAGGCTGTGTGATGTAATACACGCAAGATCACGTGAAGTCACTGTGTCGGCTGTGTGACGATCCGACTGGATCCCTTGCAGCCAGTTGCTGCCAAGAAGGCTCTGCATACCTGGCAGCACATGCTGTAGAATCCCAGCGACAAACATGGAAGTTGTTGACAACATTGAATCACATTGATGAAGATTGAAGATATGTATTTGTATTTCCACAAACTGAGGGGAGATGGGCATAGAGCCGTTTTTGTCTGGTAACGAGTATGTGTATTGATCTGCTTGCAGGAGACAAGTGTTCTTTATGGCAGACATAATGAAGAATGCAGCAGTTGTTGGTGACATCGGATCACACTGTTGACGATAAAAATTGATCATTAAATTCTCTATCAACTGAGAGGAGATGGGCACTGACATGTCTTTGCAGATTTTGTTTAGTGTTGTTCTTTCAGAGAGCTGTGTGGTGGACTGTGGTGTGGACGTTGTGATGCAGAATCATAGTATCAAGTATTTGCCACTAATTTTGATTTCATCAGCCATTACCATATTTGCAGCATAATAGAGAAGCCGTTGATAAAACCTGTAATAGTGTGGGCCAGCTGTGATTGCAAATTAACTCAACACATGATGTGTTCGTGCATGTGTTCGTGCATGTGTTCGTGCATGTATTTGTGCATGTGTTTGTGCATGTGTTCGTGCATAACATCTCCTTGAAGGGTTGCAGTTCTTCTTCTCTGACATGAATGGCACGTCAGGATCGACTGCTGCAACTGCTTACACTTGACTATCTTGATGATGCATACCTCTCTTCTTCTCCTCTAGTGCAACTTTTGGGAGCTGCTGGGCTTTCAACTAGATGGGGAATAAGAGGAGCGCTGGGCGGCACGGATCGTTGTCTTGAAAAATGCCCTACTTTACGTTGCCGTCAGCACTTGCTACTTCCTTTGATCATTGCAGTCTCCACCATGGAATGAGACTTTTGAACCGTTTTTCTTCGGATTGTCTCCTTCCATTCTGGATCGCGATGAGATGGGCCGATACCTTGGCAATGGCGACAATGAAGCCTCTTTCTTCTTCCTTCTCCCATCGTTCGATATTTTCTTATTCATCTTCTGGGAAGATAGAGATCCACTCATAGAAGAATTGCTATCCCTTGGTTTACTCCTACTCTGGAATCCTCCTCCTCCTCTTCCTTCTTCTTTGTTCACTTGATCACCATCCCAGCTCTTCTCTCCTTTACTGCACCCCTCCTTTTGTTCATCATCACTAGGATGTGATTGACTTTTCCATTGCCCATTTTTCCACACACTCACACACCTGCAATACTCATTTCATTGCTGTACACTATTGTGTCGTTGCTGTGGGGAAGTGCGTTGCTATTCACTGCCTCAGAGCAATGGCAATGGTTGCCATTGGCATCTGCACATTCCATTTCCAACACTTGAAGTTGCGGATTCATGGCCTTCTTAGTAGTTCTCTTCTTTTCTTTCTTCTTGATATAATTGGGCTTGACGTTGGCATGATCAGTATCATCAGTTTTCGTCGAGGGTATAGGGAAGTGAGGTTCCTTGTTATTACTTCTTGTGCTGGGAGAGCATTGTGTATAGTCCTTCGCAGCTACATTGTCTCCATAATATGATGATTCACGGGGGTAGGATCTCCTCTGACGAGGACGATTATCATCGTCCTTAGTATTGCTGCTTAACTTGTAAGCAGGATGGCTAACATGTGACTGGATGCTGCTTATGTGACGATTGCCACTGCTCTTTGGTGATCTTCTGTTTTTGCATTCCTTGCTTCTGATCCTGCTTCTTTGCCTCGGCTTGGTGCTGCTACTGTTTTTTGCACCAGGAAGTGATTTCTCGCTTTGCTGTGATTTCTCATTGTTTGTAGCTTTTGCTAAAGACTTCTTCACTTGTTATCTTTCCTTGAACACATATGCAGGTGATTTTCCATGTCGCTGTTTGTTACCAGCTCTTGATTTTGTTACTTTCTTCTCTTTTTGCTGCCTTCGGGCACTTCTCTTCATTATTTTGGGATCATTGCGTTTTTCAATAGTTGCCAGTAGCTCATCCTGCTCCTCGTCTCCCATGGCAGCAATCATGGCAGCAGTATCTTCCTTAGATACCGCCCTCTACGTGACACTACTAGCTTCTGCATGACCAGCACCTGATCCTGCAATGCCATTGCCAGAACATTCTAGCAATGCCAGCAATGGCAGAATACTGGTACCCTTATGCGGCACATTATTCTGCTCGTGCCCGATGCTGTCCAGTAGAGCCAACTGAGACTCGGGCTGATCCACACTCTGTGGCTTATACGGCTTCTCGTGAATGGCGGTCAGCGATCCAGGCAGGGATGGTGGGTGTAGTGGAGTAGGCCCTGGAGTCGAGTTAGGGATATTGGCAAGTTTATTGCCAGTTCCACCAGCGAAGCTGCTCGTTAGCCGAGGTGACAGATGGAGCGGAGGAGGCCTTGGAGTCATTTTAATATGAATGTTGCTATGTTGGCGCTTTACAGGCGAGGATTTATCAACCTTCATACGAGCGAGCTTATTGCCAGTTCCGGAAGTAAAGCTGCTCGTTAGTAGGTGTGAAGGGCGGGGCGGTGGAGGCCCTGGAGTCATGTGAATATTACGTTCTGTCAGGGGTCCATCAAAGACTGTTGACAGGGATGGAGAACTGGGTGGAGGGGGGGGGGGGGGCTGACACGCAGTTACTGTACTGCTTCCGATGATGTTGGCGCTCCACAATGTGTGAGCCATCAAGTGCTATCAAGGGGAGCTTAATAGTAAGACCATCTCCCTTGGAATCTTCAGAAATGACGCCACAGAGAGCAGATGGTACCATTGAAGAAGACCCAGTACTTATGCTTGCGCTTGTGCTCACAGTGCCTTTACCTGATATCAAGCTCTCAAATAGACTGAGGTGTCTTTCAATCGATGATGACCTCCCTGATGTACATGATCGATCTTGCTGCTGCTTGCTACTTTTTGATAAGAGCCTGTTATTAGGTGCTGGTATCCATACATTGTTCCATGGTTTGGGTATCCATATATCTTTGCAAGGTGCATTCAGTTTGAGAGTACAAGGGGCAAATCAAACGCTCTTCCTTGATATTCTACTACTACAAACAGAAACTTCACTGCCAGCCCAAGAACTTGAAGATCTTTCTGCAGAAAATATTGCCTCTGATAACCTGGAATTGGGATATAGAGATGGCAATGAGCTGGTTCCTGCTCCCACCGGAGAGCCGGAGTAGAAATCATTCTTTGTCCCAACAGCATTTCCGAATTGCAGCAGCCTTTCCGCCAGTACTTCAGGCCGCAGTAACGTCTCACCATCAATATTGGCTGTACATGCCGACTCCTCGACTTGCAGGAGTCTTTCTGAGGAGACGCTATTGGTCGACAATGATGGCAGTACTTCTATACTCTGGCTGTTTGCGAATGGATGCATCATCATTTCTTGTGATGGAGGGAGCTGTGGCGGTTCAACTTCGAGACTGCAGCTGCCACTGTCGCTGTAGATGGTGCTGGAAATGCTACACTCGTCCTCGGCCTCACACACTGGACACGTACCGAGCAATGATACCCATCTGCCGGTGAAATTGAACTGACGTTTGAGTTGAACAAAGGGATGGTGGGGACAACGGCCGTGGGACTCCATAATTTACAGCGTTGTTGCTGTCAAAGTAGAATACCACAATAAATTGCCAAGAAACCCGGGCCACTCGTGAAGATCGG